>NW_021027297.1:38786-75990 GCF_004153795.1 Camellia sinensis | reverse complement strand
TATTAATTTCATGCTTAAATTTATAGATCAAACCCATCATCTAAAAATTTATCATGAAACTAGACTTCTCAAATTTCATCGTTTAGTTAGAAATTACCAGATTTGGCTTAGTATAGAATTTTAAATAAATTTTCAAATATATAATAAAATCTGTCTTACAGTTTCAGATTTAGTTAAAACTTTGTATAAATTCGTAGAAAACTCAAAAATTGCTGCCAAAATTCCTGGATAAACTAGACATCATTATCAACTACTTTTTAGAAGAAATCATCTCAAAATTTTGAGTATAAAATTGTCTAAAAATTCGGGCAACATTCTGGCAGATTCAAAACAGATTATTTTCAACACAGTTTCAGATTTAGTTAAAATTTTGTATAAATTTGTAGAAAGCTCAAAAATTGTTGCCAAAATTCCTGGATGAACTAGACATCATTATCAAAAACTTTGTAGAAGAAATCATCTCGAAATTGTGAGTATAAAATTGTCTAAAAATTCGGGCAACATTCTGGCAAATTTAAAACAAATTAATTATTTTCAATCTTCTCTTTAAATGTATAAACTACACATGCAAGCCTATTTCTTTACAATAATAAGATGATTTTAAGACTATCAACATCTTGAAACACTTGACATACACATCACAAAATTCCTACACATATATATAAAATTTCTATTTATGAGTAGTCATTTTAATCACAAGGACATAATCTGAAAACTTCACTAATAAAAAGAAATGAGAGGGTTGAGAAGGTTTTTTTACTTAATAGTAGGATTCAAATGGGTGACAAAATGGTAGAAAATTTTTGCTTCCTTAACCTTTCCCTCTTCTTTTCCTTCTACTGAATCTCTCCTCACTCGTATATACTTCTGCCTTTTTTTTGTTTGTATGTGAGAATAAGCTTAGTCCTTCTTGGGTATATATAGGTAGAGCTCTCTCTCTCTCTCTTTGTTATTCTCTGCCACAATTCTACTCCACCCAAGAGTCATGATGTGGTGAAATTTACCAAGTTTACATGCAAGTTAGCATGTGGCATATTCTGCCATCGAATCTGATTTTCTTTTTTTCACTATTATATATTTTAGATAGATTCTGAATAAAATTAATTAATTAATTTATTTATTTATTTTCTTTTAAGAATAATTTAAATATGAGTTTTCACAATCTACCCTCCTAAAAAAAATTTTGTCCTCGAAATTAATTTGTACCTTTAGACTCGAAAAGTTGAGGGTAATTGGCACGTATCATATCTTCTCGCTCCCATGTTGACTCTTCCATCCCACGATGTCTCCAGAGAACTCGAACCAATGGTATAGTTTTACCTCACAATTTCTTCTCGCAACGATCTAAAATTTTGATAGGCTTTTCTTCAAATGTCACGTCTTCATCAAGATTAATTTCCTCCCAATTGATGATGTGAGAAGAGTGTGGTTTGTATTTCCGTAGCATAGAGACGTGAAAAACATTATGTACTCCAGCCATTTAAGGTGGTAGAGCCAAACGATATGCCACTTCTCCTATTTTGTCCAAGATTTCGAAAGGCCCAATGAAGTGAGGTGACAACTTTCCCTTCTTTTCGAAACGAACAACTCCTCGGCGAGGCTGTATTTTCAGAAACACATGATCTCCAACTTTAAATGCTAAAGGTCTTCTCCTTTGATCTGCATGGCTTTTCTGCCTACTCTGAGCGGTCTCAAGCCTTTGCCTAATTAGTTTCACCTTCTCGGTAGTTTCTTGAACTAACTCTGGCCCTAAAAGAGGTGCTTCTCTGACTTCTGTCCAACATATTGGTGACCGGCAAGGCCGTCTGTACAAAGCTTCATACGGTGCCATACCAATACTTGCTTGAAAACTGTTATTGTACGAGAATTCTACTAGTGGTAAGTGTTTCTCCCAACTACCCTTAAAGTCCATCACACAGGCTCGAAGCATGTCTTCTAAAGTCTGAATTGTTCTTTTTGATTGACCGTCAGTTTGAGGGTGAAAAGCTGTACTAAAACACAACTCTGTACCCAAGGCTTTTTGCAGACTTTGCTAGAATTGTGACGTAAAACGAGAATCACGATCTGACACTATTGAGATTGGTCCTCCGTGCAATCTAATGATTTCTCAAATAAATAATCGACTTAAAGATTCGAGTGTGCCTACTGGTCCTATTGGTAGGAAATGTGCCGTCTTAGTTAACCGATCAACCACCACCCAAATGGCATCATGGCCCTGCGGCGACCGGGGTAATCCCGTTACAAAATCCATTGTTATGTGTTCCCATTTCCACTTAGGTATTGGTAAAAGTTGGAGTTTCCCTGCCGGCTTTTGATGTTCTGCCTTCACTTGTTGACATGTCAAGCACTTAGATACAAATTGAACAACGTCCTTCTTCATTCCACTCCACCAATACTGTCGCTTAAGATCCTGGTACATCTTGTTTCCTCCTAGATGAACCGCAAAAACCGAATGATGAAATTCTTTAAGTACTTCCTTTCTTAATTGTTCGATGTTTGGCACAAAGATTCTAACTAGATACCTTAAACTACCATTTTGATAGAGCGTCCAATCTGGTGAAGATTCCCCGAACACTAATCGGGCTTTGATGAAGTCGGTCTCCTGATCAAATCTTTGGGCTTCCAACACTTTGGTAAGAAGTTGGGGGTGTTGTAACTATTGTAAACAACCTACCCTTCCCATTCTGAGTCTCTGGTTGTAACTTAAACCTACTCACGGTGCTTACCATTTCCCATTCTTTAATTGATATACTGGCTACAATCTCTCTTGTCTTTCGACTTAGTACATTTGCTACAACATTAGCCTTCCCGGGATGATATGACAAGGTGAATTGGTAATCTTCAAGGTACTCCATCCAGCGTCTCTGCCTCATGCTCAAATCTCTCTATGTGAACAAATACTTCAAGCTTTTGTGGTCGGTAAATATCTCAAATTTTTCGCCATAAAGGTAATGTCGCCAAGTCTTAAGTGCATAGACCATAGCCTCCAACTCCAGATCGTGAGTAGGATAATTTTTCTCATGATTCTTCAATTGTCTTGATTCGTAAGCTACTACCTTCCCATTTTGCATTAACACACTACCTAACCCTTCTTTAGAGGCATCACAATAAACAGTGTACCCAACGTCACGTTCGGTTATGATTAATATAGGAGCGCTTGTCAGTCTTTTCTTGAGTTCTTGAAATGACTGCTCACACGTTTCATTCCATTCAAACTTTACTTATTTTTATGTTAGGCGTGTCATCAGCTTGGCTAATTTGGAGAAATCTTGAATGAATCTCCTATAATAACCCGCTAATCCCAAGAAACTACGAATCTCAAACGTATTCTTAGGTTGTTTCCACCCCATTACTGCTTCTACTTTAGCAGCATCCACTGATATTCTTGATTCAGACACAACATGACCTAAGAATTTTACTTCCTTCAACTAAAATTCACATTTGCTAGCTTTAGCATATAATTGGTTCTCTCTTAGAATTTGCAAAACGGTTCCTAGATGTTGCTAGTGGTCTTTCTCCGATCGTGAGTATATTAAAATATTGTCAATGAATACTACCACAAATTGGTCCAAATAGGGGGTAAAAATTTTGTTCATTAGATTCATGAATACCCTAGGCGCATTCGTCAAACCAAATGGCATTACCACAAACTCATAGTGGCCATAACGGGTTCGAAACACAGTTTTGGGTATATCTTCTCCTCTGACACGAAGTTGGTGATATCCCGACCTATGGTCAATTTTGGAAAAACATTTTGAACCCCTTAATTGATCGAACAAGTCATCAATTCTGGGTAAGGGATAGTGATTTTTAATGGTGACTTGATTTAGTTGTCGATAATCGATGCATAATCTTAAGGTTCCATCCCTCTTCTTCACGAATAATGCTGGCGCTCCCTAAGGAGACGTATTTGGTCTGATGAACTTTTTATTCAACAGTTCTTGCAACTGCTCCTTCAATTCTCGAAGTTCAGTTGGCGCCATATGATGTGGTGCTATTGAAATCGGTGAAGTCCCAGGTTGAAGCTCAATCGTGAAATCTACATCTCATTTTGGGGGTAATCCCAGTAATTCATCCGGGAAAACGTCAGCATACTCGCACACCACATGGGGTAATCCTGGATCCTTTCGATTTTTGTCTTCCAAAATTAAGCTTGCCAACCACCCAGTTAGTTGATCATGCCATCGCGACTTGCGACACGTTGGAGTTAGAGAATCTTGTCTACCTCCTTTAAATTGAACTTCCGTGCCATTAAGGGGGATGCTGTCACTATCTTACAGTAACAATCAATAATGGCTCGATGAACTGACAACCAGTCCATTCCTAGGATGACGTCAAAATCAGACATATCCATAACTCTTAGATCACAGATCAAATATGAACCGGAAATTTCTAGCTCACAAGATTTACATACTAGATTTACTCGGGTTTGACCTCCTAAGGGTAAAGCAACACTTATAGCTATCTCCAACGTTTCGGGTTCCAAACCCAAACTTGTCACACATGCAGTGGATATAAAAGAATGCGAAGCTCCAGAATCAAACAATACTTTAACCCAAGAATTCATAAGGATTAACATACATTGAATTACTGATGGGTTATCAACATCCTCTTCTCCTTGAAGAGCATACATTCTTCCTAGTACCTGTTGGTTAGTCCCTCCTAGTTTCTTTCCGTTTCCAGCTCCTTGTGGTTGTGTTCTTGATCGGCCTACATTCCTAGAGGCTTGTGGCCGCCCCTTGTTGGTTTGAGTATTTTGAGTAGGCTTAGAACCTTGCCCTGGTTGGCATTTGTTGTATTGTTGTGCCCCTCACTGACCCATAAAATACTCCTCACCTTGAGGACACTCACTTCGACGATGCCCCTGTTGACCACATTTGAAACATCTTCCTTTCCACTCATTTACAAAGTTTCCACCTTGCTGGCTTCCTTGATTCTGCCTTTGTTGCTGCTGTTGCATCCCTCCAGCATAAGGTGCTGGTGCATGATGGTTTCTAGTGTTGTGGATTGGACCCCCTCTGCGTGGTTGGTTGTTGTTCCTTGATCGTTGATTTTGAGTGCGTTTGGAATCTACTAATTCTCGCTCCACAATTGAAGCTCGATCCACCATTTGAGCATAGGTGGACAGTTGCACTGCGATCAATCTTCCTCTAATGTCTGTGTCCAAACCCTATTCAAATCGCCTAACCTTATCCTCTTCATTTGCTACTATGGCTGAAGTGTACCATGAGAGAGCTTCAAAACGGTTCGCATATTGAGCGACTAACATTTTTCTTTGTTTCAGTTGGAGGAACTCTTGAATCATTTCTTGTCTTAGCGAGTTAGGAAAATACTTTTCCATGAATAGATCTTCGAACTGTCTCCAAGTTAATGTCTCTAATTGTCTAGTACTTTTGATCATTTCCCACCAATGATCTGCTTCCCCTTCCATTTGAAATGCCGCCATGGTCACTCTATCTTGTTCATTTCAGATGTCGGAAATATCTAGCAACTTCTTAATTTGTCTTAACCAAGCTTCAGCTTCATGGGGGTTTGATCCACTAAGGAATTTGTGGGGACGTAGCTTTTCAAATTTTGCTATCATTTCCGATTTGTTTTGATCTTGGTTTCGGGATGGTATATTGCCTACCCTATCAGTAATCGCGCGTATAATTCGAGCGACATCGCCATCAGACACTCCATCACCATTACCGTTGTTATTATTTCTTGTTCGTCCAGCCATTCTGCATGATGGGAATTTTTTTTCCTTTAGTAATTCGTGATTTGTTCATTTATTTATTTATTTATTATTATTATTATTATTATTATTATTATTATTATTATTATTATGTGCAAGGATAGTAAAAAAAAAACTTCATTAATTAGATTAGATAAGCTACAATTAGCAAAATACAAGTAAAACATAGAAAAGGTTAAATAACATACTAAGGGCAAAAGATAGCCCCTACAATCCGAGTTAACTCCTACACTCACAATTCTAAACTAGGCAATTTTACATGTGAGTATACAAAACAATCGGTTAGCCTAGTTTATAATTCCCTTAAGACCCCTTAAAATAGCCAAGGAAAGTCTCTTCACACAAGGGCTTCCGGCTCCCATGTGTCTTGGAAAAGCCCCATGAATCGCCACAGCACCCTCACGAAGATAGCAGTTTCGCACACACGATGCCCTAGCAGCTGCACCGGCTCCTCCCGATAGGTCCTCCAGTCTCTGAAGTCCATTGACCCATATCTCCTCACAATTCTGCTTGGGTCGGGCATGATATATTGAAGGCTCCAAAAGTCAAAAAGGTTGCCCACCCCATCAGTGAAACCATTCAGGAAGAGGCCTAATTGATATACCCAGGGAGTCTCTTGTCTTAGAATCTGGATAGGTCCGATATAGGCACCCACCCAACTCTCAGCTTTCCAAGCACAACCTCCTAGGGGATAAAGTCTGACATATATAAAAGAGCCAATCTGCAACCCATTTCGCACATCCTAACCCTCAAATATGGCTTCCATATCTCCAGTGCTCTCCTTGGTATTGCCTTCTATAGACTCATCTTCGGTGTCTAACTCAATCACAATAACCTCCAGGGGGTTGTATATTGGTACAACTTCTTCAGACTCAGGTTCAGGCTCAAGTTCAGAATCAGGTTCGGGGTCAAGCTCAGGCTCAGGTTCATAGTCTTCTATAGGCATCTCCACTTCTTCACTTGGGTCAGATTCTATGTCATAGTTTTCCACCGAATTTTCCTCGTTAGAGTTAATGTCTGATGACCCTGGCATCCTACAATTAAAAGGTTCTAACTTAGTTAAGTCACTGAATAAGCTTAGTCCTTTTTGGGTATATATAGGCAGAGCTCTCTCTTTCTCTCTTTGTTATTCTCTGCCACAATTCTACTCCACCCAAGAGTCATGATGTGGTGAAATTTACCAAGCTTACATGTAAGTTAGCATGTGGCATATTTTGCCACCGAATCTGATTTTTTTTTTTTTACACTATTATATATTTTAGGTAGATTCTAAATAAAATTAATTAATTAATTAATTAATTATTTAATTAATTTTCTTTTAAGAATAATTTAAATATGGGTTTTCACAGTAATTTTGCTAAGTTGGTGAATTAGAGATTTGGGTTTGGATTTTGAAGGTTGATCAAAAATAAAAATTTGTTAGGAAGTTGGCTGTAAATTTACAAAATTTAGTATTTTGGTGAGGAAATTACAACAACTTATTAGTATTTTGTTTTAATCAATTTTCTCTAGGTAATTTTCTTTGCCCTGTTTAATTTTCTCTATGTTATTCAATTTTCTTTGGTTAATTTCCCTGCCTTGTTTAATTTTCGCTGTATTGTTCAATTTTCTTTGGTTTGAACTCAAAAAAATTTAAATTTTCTCTGGTTTGAAACTAGAGAAATTTTTCGAGAAGCCCAGAATTTCTTTGGAGAGAATTTCTCTAGATTAAAATTTTTCTGGATCAATGTTGAGGGATCTTAGACATTATAAAAATATTGAATATTTTTTATATTATAAAATCTTAATATCAGTATCTTAAAAAAAATATCTCTTAATATTATTATTATTATTATTGTTATGAAATATTCAAACATAATATTAATAAATCCGACGTACTGCAATCCAGCAGCAACCCGCTGGTTCCGCCGATCACAGATTAGAGTTGGGCCTGGACTGGCCCCGAGTAGGTCCAAGCTTACTATTCTGCACAAAGCTTTCTAAATTGCTCTACCAGCCCAATACTTTTATAAAATGTCAACGTCCTCCACAATATTTCAAGAATTTACACCATTCCTCTTTGAACCTTCCCCGTAGATTAGAACATCCAACTCTCTCCAAAAGCCCCAAACCCTAACGACCCATTAAACAAAAAAATGCACTTGTTCTCTGCATATTCAACCAAAATGTGGAAACTGAATAATAGCATAACCACCACCTTCAAAACCAGTTCACTGATTCAGAAGACAATACTCCAAAACACATCACCCATTAACGCGTTCGCATCAACAAGAAGACCCTTTTCACAGTCGACCTCCATACCCAAGAAGCTCCAAAGGGTGCGAGACCATGGCTACGACAACTACATGGAGGTCGAGAAGAAAATGCGCAAAGTCCTCAAGTTCCAAGACCTCATTCTCTCGTTACCCAGTTCCATGGTCTCTATTTCTCGCCTCGACACCCTCGCTCGCCGAATCGGCTTGAAGCAATTCGAAGCCGGCCGATTCATCCTCAAATTCCCCCACATCTTCGAGATTTTCGAACACCCAGTTCAGAGAATTCTCTATTGCAGACTAACCCGAAAAGCTCTGCTCCAAATTGATCAGGAGAAGGAAGCCCTTCTTGCCCAAGTCCCCGACGCCGTGACCCGTCTCCGGAAACTCGTCATGTTGTCCAACACTGGCCGTCTTCAGCTCGAACACGTTCGAATTGCCCGTAAAGACCTTGGGCTTCCGGATGACTTCGAATTCTCGGTAATTCTCAAGTACCCACAATTTTTTAGATTGTTTGATGCCAAGGAAACTAGGAATAAGTACATTGAGACTGTAGAGAGAGATCCAAAATTGGCCGTGTGTGCTATAGAGAGACTCAGGGAGAAAGAGTATAGAGAGAAGGGAATTGATGCTGAAAATATTCGGTTTTCATTTATTGTGAATTTCCCACCTGGGTTTAAGATTGGCAAGTATTATAAAATTGCTGTGTGGAAATGGCAACGGATTCCATATTGGTCCCCTTATGATGATATTTCGGGTTATGATTTGAGGTCGCTTGAGGCGCAGAAGCGGATGGAGAAGAGGGCTGTTGCGATGATTCATGAATTGTTGTCGTTGACAGTGGAAAAGAAGATTACTTTGGAGAGGATTGCACATTTCCGGTTAGTGATGAATTTGCCCAAGAAGCTCAAGGAGTTCCTTCTTCAACATCAGGGAATATTTTATATATCAACAAGGGGTAATCAAGGGAAGCTTCATACAGTTTTTCTCAGGGAGGTTTATAAAAAAGGGGAGTTGATAGAACCAAATGATTTGTATTTGGCAAGGAGAAAGCTTGCTGAGTTAATTTTGTTGAGTCCTAGGAAAGTTAAGGTGGATAGAGAACTGGTCAGTTATAGGAGGAATGGAGAAGATGATGAAATGGGGAGCGTCAAAAGAGACTGTGTTGAGAATGCTTTTGATGATTTTGAGACAGAAGACAGTGTTAGACACGTCGGGGAGGGAAAAGATGATTTGCGGTCAGATTTGCTGCATTATGATGATGTCTCTGACTATACGGATGGGGATAATGATAGTGAGGAAGGTGTGGATGCAGGACTGAGATAAGAATTTCGCTTGAATGGTCTTTATGAAATCTTTGCATTTCTAGTTATTTGCTGTCCATTTTTGCTTCAAAGTGTCGCTGTCTTTCAATTCTAGAAAAGCATTCGGACATTGCTAGAGAGAACCATGCATCTTGTTCATCATATAACTTATGAAGCTCATCAATGGCTACAGATTGGCTGATTATATAAGGATGGCATGTGACCAAGAATGCACTCTCGTAAAGAATTTGTAAGTTGGACTGTGTAATTGGTGGAGATTCAACTTGGTATGGGTTTGGTTCTTACTAGATGATATTGTGAAGGAGAAGAAGGTTTGATATGTCAAACTGATCTAATTTTATTCTTGATGAGCTGAAAGTTACATATTTCATGGGTGTATTTGTCCATTCAATGGCTACTTATTATTATCAATCCAGAGCAAGTCTGACAGTAACGTTTGCTGAGGCGGGAAAGTTAAGGTTTTTCCAGAAGAACCAGAATGTGAAGAATTCTTGCTTCACTAGGCTTCCTGTGCATATTCATGTAAGTTAAATCCATTCATTTTGTCCATCATATGCAATTTTGTGACATAATAATCAGGAGTGATCGTAGATCTAAGAACAGAATGATGTATATTCTGCCTTAGTTTACATTTTGTACACATTGGATCAAGAATAGTTAATGAAAAGACAATAATACCAAGGAGTTGTTTTACCTTATGTTACATGGACTTGGGTATGAGCATTGGGTGTGGGTCCAAGCTTCGGACTTCCCTAACCTTTAATCTTAGAATATAGGAATATGTGTCTAAAGCTGGGGTGGATACATGAACACATCTTGAACATTTAATAAATTATATATTGTACAATATTCTGATTTATCAAAAATGTATATATACATATATTGTACAATATTTTAACATAGGTGGTGCTATTATTTATGAATGTACTTAAAATTAATAGAATTTAGGGGAAAACAGATTTCTATCTGCCTATGGCATCCATATGAAAAGCTAGAAATTTTTACTATCAAATGTGAGCTTCTTTTTCTTCAAACTTCATTAAAAATTAGAGAATTCAAGTGTCTTATTCGATTATGGGGTTGGACACATACCCCATAGGGCCTATACTCTTATCCTTGTCCTATCATGTGCAGACAGTACACTAGGAGGAACAAAAGAGTCCATGTATCACAGGTTTTAATTCAAATCAGATATTTGAATTTTTAAGATACTTAAGTAACCTTGACCATTTTATCAATCTCAAGTATCAGGCATATTTCTAAGTCTCGTGCAATTTGAAATTCCTGAACAAACATATTATTTTAACATTAGCTCTAATTTTATAAAGGTCTGGTCAGACTTGCTAAATTATGCAAATTAAGTGAGTTTGGGGCAAACTTATATTGTTATCCTAATAGGATTTATTTTCTTTAGGAAAAAAATGCTGGGTAAATCATGTTAAAACTGATGTTGGATCTCTGTCATCTTTTCAAACCACTTCAATGAGGATCTGTAATTGCTGACCATACTCCTATGTGAGTGGGTTTGGGTCGGTTCTCTTCCTTTTGGAATTGCAGCAGGATGCATTAATTCTTCACTCCTTACAGCTTGTGTGACATCCGAGTCTTCTATTTGGACCTCATCCTCTTCTTGACTAACAATTAGATCTTCTTGGGGTGCTTTTGAATCATCAATAAGAGCCTCACCAACCTTGAAAATCTGGTCATCTTCCACCTTGGGCAGATTTTGATCTTGGTCCTCTAATTCTACCCTGGAACACAGAGTTAGGAGTAAAAACCTTCTTCAACCTTGATGCTGTGTGGGGTGATTTTGATTCATCAACCAAACTCTCTTTATTCTTGAAAATTTCAATATTTATCACCTTGTCTTGAGTTGGTCAGCTGTCCAAAGCATTAAGCCATTGACTAAAATTATCAAGGTGCACAATTTTTAAAAGAAAATCGATCCCTTTGGTTCTTAGAAAATATCCCTGCGACAAAAGATCTTCCACAACGAATTGACATGTTTTATAGCTTGCTCTAATAATAGGATCTTTTGCTTTGATACCAAATTGATGCAAGACAATTAGGGACAACAACAAATCTAGGCTTTTGGGGCTGAAGAAGAGAGAAGAAGAGAGAAGAGAAGAAGATAGGTTTAGACATCACACCTAAATTCCATAGGCATCACATGTAGGGTTAGGGTTACATCACACAAACCCAAAAGAAGCTTAAAAGCTCTCGATTTATATATATATATATATATAGAAAATATCAACTTGATTGATTATGAGTATTACATGGCTTCCATGAAGCACAGACACCTCTTCGAGGGCTGCATATCAATGTCGGACACGGACACACGTCGGACATGCGGTGGACACGTGTTTGACACGCAGTAGAAGGTGTCCGATTTTTTAATTTTTTATTTTTTGTAGACGGACATGTGTAATGGACATGTTCGGGACACCGTAGGGTGAAATTCATAATTTATGAAACTTGTGGGGGTCAATTTGTAAAAAAACAAAAACAGATCAATTTGTAACCTTGAATTGAACAGAGAGAACATAAGAGAGTGAGAGAAAGGCTCGTCAGGCACACCTGGTCGCTCTTCGCTGGTTAGTCGTCGCTCGTCGGTGGTTGCTGCTCGCTGCTCTTGTTGTTATCCAAGGTACAACTTCGATCTTCTTCTTCATTCTTCGATCTTCTTCTTCTTTTTCGATCTTCTTCTCTGATCTTCTCTCTTGTCTCTCTCAGTCGCTGTCTTGCTCTCTCTCAATCACTCTCTCTTCTGATCTGCTCTTGAACCCTTATTTTCGTCTTTTCTTTTATAGGCTGATGGTAACATCTCTCTCTCTCTCTCTTCTATTTTTTCGATTTTATTTTATTTTTTCTTTTCTGTCTCTATAACTTTTATTTGATTATATTCTTTTTTTTTTTGGCTGTTTAGTTTTGTTAAATCAATGAAATGTTTTTTATTTTTATTTTTATAATTGTAATAGTGTTATTTTGTATTTTTTTTATTACATTTCAATGATTTTTTTAAAAATAATTTTATGATATATAATAAATAAATTTAATTATATATATTGAACGTATTCCCACCTTGTCGTGTCCTCTATTTTTTTGAAAATTTACGAGTGTGTTTGGTTTGTGTTTGTAGAGTAGTTTTTGAGATAAAAAGTACGAAAACTTGTTTGGTTTGTCTTTTTTCAAAAATGATTTTGGAAAATTGTTTTGGAGAGAGGGTTTTAAAAAAAGTGAGTGATTTGATGTGTATGAGAGAGAGAGAGTGACTTTGGAAAGTAGGTAATCAAACAAAATTTTTAGATTTTTTTTTGGAAAAATTTGTTTGGTTTGATTACTCTTAAAAATTTGTTTGCAGAGATTTTTTCCCAATTTTTTTTTCTAAAATACAAACCAAACAAGGCCATGTGTCCGTGTCCGTGCTTCATAGCATGACTTTATATTGGACTAGGAAACTTTCTAAACCAATTATAACTAAAAAAGGAAACTATTAAATATATTTGATTTCTAAGAAATAAAATAAAATTACCAAAATATCCCTAACCTTAAAAATCCTAGAAAACATAAAAATAATAATAATATAAGACGCTAATAATGCTTAAAACATAATTATAAAAGATTTTTATAGGATTTTCTATGAAATCATGTCAATGTCCAAGTATTATCATGTGACAACCAACGTTTCATGCATAATGCATATAATGTCATTCATGTATTTTAATCTTGTGATCAGGCTTACTTGCTTGAACTAGAACTTGATAGGAATCATATGAGAAGGAGAAGTTAGTTTGAAAAATTAAGCCTAGAGAATTGTTTGCTTCATGCTTCAAGTTAGGGAATGTTTTGGTATAGAATTTATAGACCATAGGATATGCCATACCTTAATTGAGGAGCTTAAAGACTTTGGTCTAATTTGCTTATCCATTTGGTGCTATTTGTTGTTTTGCTAATTTGGATGAGTACTAATTAAGAAGGATTAGTGAGCTTTGATTAAGGTTAATTAAGTTAAGAAAGATTAGATTAAGCCTTGTTTAATTAGCCTTAACATGTATTAAGTTAGCCTAAGCAATTTTTGATGTTCTTGATGCATGTAGGTCTTCATGTTTATATTTCCCATTGACTTTCACAAGTTTTATAGCTTAAATTTATGCATAGGAAGGAAGGAAAGATAGATTGCATGAAAAACAAGTTCTACTCAAATTCTTGAAAGTTTCATCCTTGATTCTTGAAACCAAATGAAGTTTGATGTTTTTAATTTGGAAAACAATCATACTTTCTTGTTTACCATCAAATATACACCCAACTCAAGAAAAGAGGAAGAAATGAACTTGAGAGATTGCTGAATTTTGTACAGCAGCTAATTACCTAGAACTGCACGCGCGGTGGGACTCCCGCTCGTGCGGCCAACACTCCTCTGTTCACGAGTCAATTCTAAAAAAAAAGGCAAGTGCGGGCCACATGTGCGGATTGGGTCCTGCACGTGCAGAAATCCACTGTTTTGCCTATGCTCTTGTTTTGTAACCCTCTTTCGCATAGGACACTTCTTATACCCATTTGACGCTTAGATAAGACTTGAATTGGACCTAAAGCAATGCTAGAATACTTGAGAGGATTTAATAAAAACATTTTACTAAGTTTAAACAATCAATTTGTTATGTGAATACAAGTTAAGTAAGTGTTTCAATATCTTGCTATTGTTTTGTGTATAGCTTTGGAAGTAGGAAGAAACCCCTTGTTTAATCGAGCTATTTGTGAGTTGTGATTTAGTAACGCTATGTTCAAACGATTATGTTTTCAATGCAAACATTGATTATGTTTACAAGTTATGATGTGTTTTGCTATGAATGAATATTCCATACTCTTTTATCATGTACTTCGATGGCATTCTTGGATCATGTCCCACAATTGGGAGTATATCCAATCATGTGTTATGGCTAAGCTTATCTTGTTCTGTTTAGCCAGTACCTAGGCTAGTTAAGCATCTTTTAATCATTGAAATGTCTATCACTATGTAATGGTTTCAAGTCAAGTATGTTTTGCCTTGTTCAAATTAAAGATATGTTTAAGTTATATTTCAATGTTATATTTGTAAAGCTCATTGATGTTCATTCATTTACTGTCTTACTTTATTACTATTCACTGGATAATGACTGACCCCTCTCTCTTATATGTATATAGGTGAAGATGAAGAACAAGGACATGAGGAAGAGTCGCACTAGAACCCTTTTCTTTTAGTTTGTTCTTTTGGAAGTTGTTTCCTTGAGACATGAGTTTTGTTTATATGTTTTGGTTTTTGTAGGACGTCTTTTGGTGATGTACTCTTTTCTTTTTGTTGTTTGCACTTGTAACTATCAAGACAAATAAATAAAAGGCATGCTTGTTTTGTTTTCATCATACTTATGCACATGCTCTGGATGGATTTTGATTAATATAATAAACAGGTTATTCTGCATAAGCCTCAAAGTTATAGTTCAGTCTTGTCTTGTCTTGTCTTGTATTGTTAGGCCTTTGGTAGTTCGACACTACTAGCCGATCACAGTTGTTATCCTATTTCGGACGAGATGGGGTTGTGTAGGAATGGCAACGGGGCGGGGTCGGGGATTGCACTCCCCATTCCTGATCCCCGAAGGTGAAAAAATCCCCGTTCCCGCCCACGCCCCCGATCCCCGGTGGGGAATCTATTACCCCCCCTCCCCTCCGCGCCTCCATCGCCTAATGGGGATCGGGTTTCCCTGACCCCGAAATATTCCCGGCCTTTTTTTTTTTAAAAATTTTGTTCAACACAATACAAGAACAAAAAAAATAAAATAAAATTAATTAGTATGTTTCATCATCATCAACAACAATCATCAACTTAAAAAAAAAGAAAAAAAAAGAGAAGACAATCACTTTATCGAATCCAAATTCATCACAAACACACAAGATGCGTTGATCTACCTTCAGATCTGGGTTCTAGCTCGATTGTTGCAGATCTCAGTTTAGATCATTGCAGATCTCAATTCTAGCTCGATCGTTGTAGATTGGCGGTGATAGGAGGAGGGAGAGGAGGACAACGGAAGAAGAGGAGAGGACAACAAAGGGAGGGAGTTGGTGGTGATGATCGTTGCATATTGGCGGTGATGGGAGAAGGGAGAGGACAGTGGAGGGAAGGAGTCGGCGGTGATGATTGTTGCAAATCGGCGGTGATGAGAGGTGGGAGAAGACATCGGAGGGAGGGAGGGAGTGGGCGGTGGTGGGAGGGTTTCAGAGAGAGAGAGAGACCGTGAGAGAGAAGATTGAGAGGCATATGTGTGTGTGGGAGAGTGTAAGAGGTTTGGTTTATATATATATAGAAGGTAAAATGGTAATTTTATTTCGGGGATAAACCGGGGGGCGGGGGCGGGGACGGGGCCGGGTCGGGTACAGGGCTTGGATACTTATCCCCGTCCCCGGTCCGGGGACAAATCGGGGCGGAGGCGGAGGGGGGGGCGGGGGCGGGGACGGGGACGAGGTTGGGCTGAGTACGGGGGTTGGACACTTATCCCCGTCCCCGGTCCGAAACTGATCGGGGATTGATTTTTGAATACCATCCCCATCCCGTCGGTGGTATTTTTCGGGAAAAAACCGCTCAAATCAGGGTCAGAGAGTCGGGTCCCCGTTGGTTCGGGTTTAAATTGCCATCTTTAGGGTTGTGACACATCACTTCTCTGAATTTAGCCTTTCTTGAGCTTCTTATACTCTGCATCACTTATGCCATCCCTCTATGAGGCTTTTGTCACCATTGATAGTGATGAGTGACGTTGGTGATTGGTTTAGCTTATCTCTCCTCCAGTCCCTCCAGTTTTATCTCCTCGTTTATAGCAGCTTCAGTCCCAGATTGGTCAACTCCAGAAGCAACTTGGGTCTTTCACTACTCGTTCTCAGGGCCCATTATCTTCCTCTGCTACCACACTCGCTACAAGTACTACTATTGCTTTTCATGTTCTGTTTAATATTCCCTCATAGGTTCAAAATTTTGAAGTTAATGATCATATGACGAGTGAGTTCTCTTTTCTTTCATCTCCAGTCCCTACTATCGCCCAATTTGTCTTATCTTGTTGATGGTCCTTCATCTTCTATGCGTCATAAGGGTTTTGTTTTTTATCTCCTAATATTTCTCTATCTTCTATTCTGCATGTTCCCAATTTCGCATATAACCTCTTATGTGTTGGTTGTTTTGCTAAAACTTTTAATTGTATTGTCATCTTCTTACCCACTTTTTGTCTTTTATAAGACCTGATTTGAAGAGGATTTTTGACAGTGGTTATGAGCCCGATAGGCTTTACTACTTGGGGATCCATCGGACCGACCTTCATCTGCTTTAGCTAGTTTTCAGGCTTCTAGTTTGCCTGCTTTTGTGTCGTGCGGTTTTTTTTTTTTTTTTTTCCAGTTCAAACATTAACTTATGGCATGCCCATATGGGTCATGTCAATTTTCAATATTTATGTGTACTTTTTCCGTTATTAAAGAAAGCATGTAAGGATTCCAAGTTTCATTGTATGGTTTTTGAGTTGGTTAAGCATACCCCGTACTAGTTATATACCTCACATGACTCGTGCCTCTAGTGCTTTTGATCTCATTCATTCAGATGTTTGGCGATCTTCTCCAGTCCATGCCTTCTATGACTATAGATATTATGTGACTTTTATTGATGACCACACTAGGTGTACTAATCATCTCATTGCCCAGTATCTTTCGTATGGACATGTTTCAAATTCCTCTCTTTCCTTGGAAAACTCAAGTTAGATTCTATTCCTCGTCCTATGTCAAAGGCCCTTTGGAATCCCAAATGGGTGGAATCTATATAGGCTGAAATGGCTACTTTACAACATAATCAGACCTGGGAATTTGTCTCTTTACCATCTGGGGAGAGCACTATTGTTTGCAAATGGGCGTTCAGCATTAAGTATCTTGCAGATGGCTTTGTGGACTGCTACAAAGTGCGGCTGTTTGCCGAGGACTTGACACATGTTCCTGGCAAGGATTTTAGGACTACTTTTGCGCCTATTGCTAAGTGATTAAGGCCGAATTGTACAACACTGAGACCGGTAACTAGGATCTCTTAACCTTACTTGCTAGTCAAATTGTATATTTTATGTCTGTTTAATGTTAATTAGGTTGGATGCAGTATGAGCATGAAATGAGCAAAAATCAATATTTTTAACAAAAAAATGCTTTCCGCACGTGTGGAGGACCATTGGCCCATCCATTACAGCCAAATAGGGGCCCAAGAAAATAGCACGTGCGGAGGCCCATTCCTGCACATGTAGTGGCATTTCCTGTACGTGTAGAAGCCCATTCCCGTACGTGTGGTGGCATGTCCCGCACGTGCGGCCATACCTCAGAAAACATGCCCGTGGTTTGGAATTGTTTGAAAGAGCTAGAGGTATAAAAAGACAGAGAAAAGGCTAGATTAGGGTTCCAAAATATTTCAAGAGAAAGGAAGGGCAAGGGTTTGAAAAGGAGGTTTCTCCAGCTTCAAGAACATCTTTCATGGGGGTTTCTTCTTTTTTTACCTCTTCCCACTCCTCCATGAGTGGCTAGGCTTCTATTTCTAGGGTTTTAATGAAACCCTAGCCAAGTAAATAGGGTTTTCTTTTTTATTTTTGATTATGTAATGGTTTGAACAAGTTGTATGGTATTCAAGAAGTTCTTAAATATATTTTTCATTATTTCTTCAAGTATTCGTCTTTCTGTGATTGTTGAATACTTTTCATGAAATGGTTTTCTATTCTTTTATATTCAAGGAATGAGACGAGCCATACTATGAGAAACGAGTCGTTTTGCTACCCTAGTTTAGAGCGAACGACTTATGCTACTTGAGATGGTTCATGCCTATAAATTGAATGTGATAATTCTCTTGATCAATGCTTTGGACTTGTAGTTGCAAAGTATTATTTGGTTCGAACTGTAACATAATTGATTTTCAAATTGAGACCTTATTTATGTAACTAATGGTGAATTTATTACCCTAGGTTTTTCCCAAAATCAGTAACTTCATCTTTACTTTTAATTGTTAGTTTAATCTCATAGTTATTTTAATTATCATTAGTTTATGATCAATCATCTCTTTGATCAAAATTAATTTAGGAATTTAACAATTAAATTAGTTTAATTTCACATTTGTCTATGTGGATCGATACCAGGACTTACCATTATTCTAAGAAATTTGGTGTAGTTTAGTGTTTATTTTTGGTGTGTGAAACAACTCATCAAATTTTAGCGTCGTTGCCGGGGACTTTTGGCGAAATTAATTAATTTAAAATTATATTCTTATTTTAATTTTTAGTTTAGGATTTTATGTGTTCGTGTTGCTAAGTGTGCAAAGTTTTTGCAAGTGGAGCTATCACCGAAGTGCAAGCGGAGCGCAACCGAGCTTTAAAAACAAATTGCAATACTAAAGTACCTAAAAAAAACAAAAGAAGAAGCAAATACTCGCAAGCAAAGCACCAAAGTGGTAAAAATAGAGAACTCATGTGGAGATTGGAGACAACGGTCTACACGTCAAGCACTCGCAAGATGAGTAAAGCGTTTTCGTTAAACTGCTATGAGTATTTTCACCTTTGGTATTTTGATTTCATAACTTAGTGCACAAGAGTCGGAACTTAGTGTGTGTGTGTGCGCGTGTGAGTGGTGTATGCACAGGCGCCGTTCTTGCCGCCCTGAATTGTAGAGTTTGGACCTTGAACTAGAAAGGACTCTTAGGAACCTTAGAGCCTCTTCCCATGTTCCTAGGCTTAAATATCAATATCTATACTCAGAACCATTAGAGATGGTGAACTAGAATGCTTTCCCGAATGGGCCCAACCAGACCCTTAAGGATTACTTCACACCCACTGCATATACATTACCATCATGCATTCAGCTACTAGACACCACTGCTACTCATTATGAGATTAAGTCCAACACTATCCAAATGTTCCCATCATTCCATGGACTAGCTCATGATGATCTTGACAAACATCTGCATGAACTTTTGGAAATTTGCTCTACAGTGAAGATCCATAATTTCACCAATGTGGCCTTAATGTTGCCACTGTTCCTATTTTTACTTAAGGACAAAGCCAAACACTGGCTGAACTCCTTACCTGCTAATTATATCACAACAAAGGAATGATTATAGCAGAAGTTTTTAGAGAAGTACTTTCCCATTGGTAAGACCAACCAACTCAGGTGAGCCATCACCAATTTTGCTCAAATTGATGGCGAGCAATTTCATGAAACATGGGAAAGACTTCATGACCTTCTCCAACAGTGTCCCCACCACCAAGTGTCTAATTGGCAATTGTTCAGACATTTTACTATGGCTTAGCTGAGCCTTACCACCAAATGGTGGATTTTTCTTGTTGTGGGACATTCATGTCAAAAAATGATGCCGAGGTATGGAAATTACTTGAGAACCTAAGTGATAATTCCTTTCACCATGCCTCCGCAACCTGCAAGTTCGAAAACCTATAGTTGAAGCCCTGAAAAGAGGGTGCATTTATCAGATAGGGCACAATCTAGAGTTAGCCCAACAAGTAGAGACATTGTCTAGTAAAATGGACCAATTATTAGTTTCAAGACATGCCCCTGCACATCAAGTTCAACCTCAATTTCACGAGGCATATATTATTTGTGTGAGCCCCCCGCTCATGACTTGAGTGATTGCCCTTCAGCGTTACAATTTCCGTAGTTAGTCCAAGAGCATATGAATGCGGCTCAAGGATTCTCCAAACTGGGTAATAACCCATAGTCTAACACATATAACCCTGGATGGAGAAATCACCCTAATTTTTCATGGAGACCTCATTCACAAGGCACTTCTTACAATCCTCCACCACCAAGGCAGAATTTAATAATTTTGCCAACCAATCTTCCTATCGCCCACCACAACCTTACCAGCAACCACAACCCCAACCTATTCCTCAAGGCAACTTGGCCTTTGACCGTCCCCAAGACTTGGACGTCATCGCTTGTGCACTCGATGATTGTGACTATTTGTGCTCGTTTTAGTACTCGAAGTCTTCGGCGGTATGCCCAGTCTTTGAGCCTTCACACCCTGTCCATTCTGTGCCCTTTTTTTGGACCAAAACCTTCAATCCTGCAACCCCTGGTGGCTGCCGGCCACCAATTGAGGCTACTGGCCACCCAAGTGGCCTGCCGGACATCACTGGTGGCCTGTCGGCCACCAGTGTCTTTTTGCAGATATTTTGGTGACAGTTGTTCCAACTGTTACCACAATAGGCTTCATCTCCCTACACGTGTAGGAAGGGATTTCTTTCAGCCAAATGCATGTTTTTCTATATATATATGGGGTCTCCTCCCCCATTTTCGAGGGTTGAAAAATTGAGAACAAAAATCTCTCTCTCTCTACATTTCTCTCTCTCTCTCTCTCTATCTCTATCTCTCTTGCAAATTTGTGCATACTTGCCTATTTACATTACTCTTTTGCATACATTTCCTTAACCAAAGTTGACCATCTTTGAGCTGAGGTTCCTTGAAGCCTTTTTGGAGCTCTTGAAGGTGATTTTGGCTTGAATTAGTGCCTTGAATTGTTCTTTACTTCAAGAGGTATACTACTTGCCCTTTTAAGCTTGTTTTGTTTACTTGTTTTTCTATCTCTTCCCACTGTTTTTGGGCTGTTTTTGAGCCATAAAAAACTCTATTTTTGTGGGTTAAAATTGGTGTTTTAGGCCATTTAAGTTTAGGGGGGCATCTCACCCTTCTTCATCCCTTGCTTGTAAGGCTTTTCCACCTTTGTTTCCCATCTTCAAACCATCTTTTTTTGGGGTTTTGAACACAGAATTCCAGAGTATTTTTAGTGATAAAAATCATGTTTTGAAGTCCAAAATTGGAGAGGGTTAGCCTTCCCTCCTTATGTCTTGTTTGCTAGCCTAGATAGCTCTGTGTTAGCATATTTTTCTAGCTTTTTGTAGCTTAATTCCAGCAGGTTTTAGGCTCTATTTTAGATTGTTTTAACTCTATTTTTGGTTGGTTATTGCATTTGAGTCTTGTTTTGCATGCTTCTAGTGTAAGTGTCCTCACAAGCTTGGTGTTTTAGGTCTTTAGACACCACTTGTTTGAGCTGATTACATGTTTTAGTGCTTTTCTCACTTCATTTTCAGCACTTATAATCTCTGCACTCTTCCTCATTTCTTCACTCTTTATTTTCTTTGAAGGTTGTTTCAACCTTAGGATAGTTTAAGCTTGAGATTGAGGTTCATTGCTTAATGGTTTAATCCTCTTTTGGGGGTTCATTACCAACGGCATGATACCTCTCGCTTGCCTTATACTATCTCTTATTTGACACTTCCTTCCCTTTGGAAGACTTCTCACCAACAAACTTAATTGGTTAAAGAATGGAAAGATAATTAAAATGGGTAAACAAGTTGAAACTAAAATTGTGTAAGAAAAGAAATTGGTAGTGTTTTGGTGTGTTCAATCGGACGTTAATTGAACACGAGAAAAATTGGGGCATTTTATACTCAAAGTGATGAAATGTGCCAAGTTTCCAAGGTCTCCATTGCCCTTGATCATGCATGATAGGGTGATGGTCTTTGTTAAGTCTTATTTGTGCATTTATTAATTTGTACACCTTGGTTCTTTGGCCATCATGCAATGAAATTGCTTGATTGATGGTTTTGGAACCAAGTGTATCACTCATTTCAGCATGTTTTGATGATAAGGAGGGATACATAGTACAAACAACCTATGAGAATACTCTCTATTTGCCCTGTTTGCTCTCTGTTGCAGCAAAAAATGGTGTGTCATCAGTGGCCTGTCGGCTATTGTTACTGGCCTGCCGGCCACCAGTGTTGAACGACAACCCCTCAATGGTGGACAACCGCCACCATTACTGGCCTGCTGGCCACCAGAGAATTTTGAGTAGTGTGCTTGTGAAGCATGGCAGAGTTGATATGGAGAAGGAAATGGTGCAAGGGTTGTGCAACAGGGGCATTCAGGGGTAGACATCGGATGTTCTTCGGGTGAAAACCATGCATGCATGGGCCTCCCTCGCTTCCCGGGACTAGTTAGTTAGTCAATTAGTTTAATTAGCAATAAATCATTTATTTGTTGTAATTAATTAGTTGTAGCTAATTAGTTTGTCTTGTAATTAATTAGTTGTAGCTAATTAGTTTACTTATTTAATTAGTCCAAATTAATTAAATTAGTTTGTGTTGTAATATTTAATTATCTTAGCCTAGTTAAATTCTTAATTAATTAGTTTAGGATAGTTAGTTAATTTATTTCATTCGGTTTTGTAATAATTAGTTAAGTAGTTTAGCTTAGCTAGTTTATTCATTCGGACTCTCCTTCATAAGAGTGTGATGTAATAACGTGTATGTCTTCCAACCCCACGTCTTTCTCCCTTTTATTTATCCGCTTTTGATAGTTAGATTAGGGACATGTTTCAATTAGCATACCTTATGCTTGCATCCATTCATTTTGTATTGCATGCACTGAGGCTTGGCGCATCATTCAAACTGCATTGTCATTTCAATGCTTCGTTGAATACGTGCTTAGATCGCATGTCTTGAATTGATCCATATGCCACATTAGTAGCCAAACCTATTAATTGCATATTGCATGTGTTGCATTAGTCATTTATCATAGTTAGGAATCATGCATTTTTTCTAACTTTGTCTTCTTTTGGCTTGGAGTACTACGTGAGTTTTTTATGCTTTAGCATACTTGCATGAGTGTGAATGATTGCCATGACTAGCATACTTTCCATGAGGCTAAATGCTTACTTGTTGAACTGTTTGAATGCATGTGGTTGAAGGCTTGTTGCTTGAATTGGAATAATTCAATAAATGTATGTTTCTTTAAGCCCACTTTGTTGAGTGACAAATTCGCAAACTTTAAGCCCACTTGAGGTGGCAAATTCAAACCCTTTTCATAAAACAAACATGAAGTTGAATTGTTCCAATTTGAGCAAACTAGTCTATACTTGTGTGTGTCCGCATCACATAGTAATGCTAGCATAATAATTGGGATAAGAACATATAATGTTGATAAAAATCATATCATGATTAGGAGACGCCGATCTTTGATCGGGCAAGCGGTGGTGCTTAATTCATGACCTTCCCCTCTCGTACTTAAGTTCTCGAGCTGAGACAACTTTGGTGATGACAGACACGTGGCCTTTGGCACGAGTCATGGGTTTCCTAAATTTTTCCCAAAATAAAATATTTAGGTGGCGACTCTATATCTGGCAAAGCAGTCCAATTTTGACATTTTTGATTCAAAATCGATTTTCCAAAAGATTTGCTGGATTTGGACTCTGTGGTGATTATCAATTTCACATTGCACCTTGTGAGATTAGATTCAGAACTGCGGGAGTCTGAACTGTAAGGCTTCTTTCAAACTTCTAAAACGGGGCGCGAAAAAGTCGAGCTACAGTTTCTGGCGACTCTGCTGGAGATTTAGAGAACTTGATTCGAACTCATGATATGACTTCTTATATACACTTATGTGTTTCTTTGCATTTGCATTTTCATTGGTGCACCTAAGTCACTATGTTTTCCATCTGCTATTCCTGGGTGGTTTTCCGGAGGCTTACTTCGAAAAGCTGGCCAAAAGTCTAACCAGTTGCGGGCTCTGCCACAATTGGAATACAACCCTTGGATCTGGACTACCGCTGTACCGTTTGATCCTTCTTTCACTTCTTAGTGTTAGGTGTGAGAGGTGTATTAGGTAGTCTTGTTGAGGTGCCATTTTTGACCATTTGGCCTAGTTGAATATCGAAAGCCATTGAGATTGTTCCAAACTAGGATAGGTTGCTCACCCAAATACAGGATTGCATAAAACTACATTGTTTGAATAGTGAACCCTAGCTCCTGACAAAACTAGGACAGGGTAACCCTACCTCCTCATAGGGGTGTTTTGGCTTTCACTTAACTGGTTTGTGCTTTTAGAGTGAAACTCTATAGGAATGTGTGTCTCAGTTGCAAGTTTGGGTATCAATTTTTGGGGCAGAAATCAGTGTTGAGTGCAGTTCTATAGTTTTTGATTGCATCTGTGTGTTGTTCACATCTGAGCTGAGGTGTTGTGCAGTTTCTGATTTTTGTTTTCCTTTTGATTTATTTATTTTTGCTAGAGTTTATCACAATTGCTTCAGACAGTTCCGTTACCCCCCAAGCCCTTTGGACTCGTGTGAGGAGACTTTACCGATCTGGGGATCTTGTTAGGGAAGAACCAGTGTTTGCTTTGCTCCCACCGGTTACTAAATGGAGGAGGGTTAGGCATAATTCACTAGTTCAGAAATCACCTGCATTCAGTCAGGCTTCAGCTTCTACATCTAGGCCAGTAAGAGATCACTCGCTTATTTAGGTGACTCAGTACCCTACGACTAGTATGGAGGACTTGATCTGTCATCTCCAACAAATAGTGAAAACCATGCACCAAGATGCTGCCCGCCAAGCTGAAGTTACAGCCCACCAAGCGAAAATGATAAATAGGCTGTGGCAACAGCAACCACAGCAAGCAGCAGCTTCTGCTTCCCACATACCTCCTGTGGGTATTCCAGCACCCAGAATCACTGCTAATGTCCAAGAGAATTTGGGCAATCCAGTAGACCCCATTCCACCACAAGCCTCCAAGGCACTAGTGTACCAAATTGAGGCACCGTTTGAATTTGAGGTTGACCCCACTATATTGAAGGTCAACAAGCTGGAGAGGTTTCTCAAATGGGCACAGGGCATGAACTCAATCCCCAACTTAAAGATGGATACACTGACTCTACAGTAACTCTGCCAGACCGATTTAAAATGCCATACATAGATTGGTTTGATGGCTCTAGGGATCCCATGGTCCATTTGCGGTTGTTCTTCGCTATCGCTTTTTGGCCAGACCTTGTCAGGAATAGTGGCTATCTGGTATGCAAAACTAGAGGATTCAGTAAAGCGAAGCTGTGAGGAAATGGCTGAGGCCTTTATCGCACATTATTCCTATAACACCCAGATCGAGGTCACAACCCGTGATCTTGAAGCAACTCGTCAGGAGCCAAAGGAGGGCTTCTCAGATTTTGTAACAAGGTGGAGGGCCAAGGCTTTAATGATGACTACTAGGCTATTAGAAAAGGATCAAATCCGGATGGTGGTCCACAATCTGCAAGGGAAAGTATTGCAAAAGATGATCGTCTTGCCGTTATTCACATTCATTGAGCTCCACGAGATAGGGGTTCAGATTGAAGATGCAATGAAACAGGGGTTGATAACCGACGAGAAGGAGCAGGCCAAGAGGCCTTTTACACGCAGTTCCAATGCAACCACTAGTGGTAGCACATTTGCACAGCCATCTAATGTGAATGTTGTGACCACTATAGCTAAGACCGCCAATCCTTTCACCAGCACACTTCCACAAACCTCAAACAACTAAGCTCGAACCCAAAGGGTCTTTACCCTGCTCTATATGCCTTTATCCCAAGCCCTGATGGTGTTGATCAAAAAATGACATCTTAAGCCATTAGAGCCTTGCCCACTACCCGATCCTCTCCCACCTAAACACAACCCAGCCAAATACTACCCTTTTCACCAGTAGCACGGTCACGACACCGACCAATGCTATAGGCTGCGTCTTGAGATTCAAGATCTCATCGACAATAAGGTGTTAGAACCACCCCAAAGCCAAATGTAACCACCAACCCTCTCTCGACCCACAACCAAGTTCCCCCACCTCAAAACCTAAACTTAATACATACACTGGCCATCCCATATGACCGTAACATATATATTACCCCTTCCTACCTACCAAAATTAGCCATGTTCATCCCTGAAAGCATGGACTTGTGCGTGATGGACATATCCACACTTCAACCTAAACCAGTGGTGGTGACAGAGGAAAAAGAAGAGAGGTTGGCCTTGGAAGAGAGTACAGTCCGCTGCCTGAGGGAGTATATGACCCTTGCTGTTACATTGTGCCAGTTGATCAAGCCAAGCCCGAAGTGGTATTGCCGACAACAGTGGAGGTCAATGTGGTTAGAGAGGATGGCCCAAGCCAAAGTCTGGATGATCTAGCGGAGCTGGAACAAGACTTAGACAATCTGCAGTTCTATGACAAACATGATTAGGGGGACGTACAGATTAACTGGTCTGATCTGAATGGGTTGATAGACAACTCCGGGTGGCTTGGTGACAAGCCAGACAAAGAGGAAGGAACTGAACCAAAACTTGAAGAAAAAGAAGCAAGAATAGTTGCAGTGGTCGGAATGACCGAGGAAAATGGGAAATTGCCGGAGAGCACCGGTATCAAGAATTTAGCTCAAGAACTGGGCACTATGAGTATTGCGGATACTGAACAGGAAGCCGTGTTAAAGTGTTTTGTGCAAGAAAGGGATCAAGATAAATAGAAAGCTGGAAAAGCTCAAATCTCTATGGGGAATACTTCTGATAAGGGAATGATCAAACCGAAACTGGACAATTGTTTGTCGGTTGCCGAAGGTATATGGTGGGAAGATGATGATTTCCATCTAGCCCATACTGATGAAGATTGGGGTAAAGATCTGCCAGACAACACCTGGTACTCTGAAAAGGTTGACTTTATGACGAGAAGTGGGCGGTATTTCAAGCTTTTGCACTTGGACCAAGCTGAAGCCTCCGGGAAAGATAAAGAGGTAGAGAAGCAGAGAGAAAAACAATTAGAAAAAGAGGCGGTACTGAAACAACTGAAGAAAATTCAGGCCAATATTTCGATCTGGGGACTGCTCATGGCTTCTCGGGTGCATCGACAGGCTGTATTATTAGCGATGGACAGAGCCAAACTATCCATTAATACGACTCCTGAACAACTCGTGGGATTAGTTTTCCCAGGCGGTGTGAGCCTAACTTTGACCTTCTCAGACAAGGAACTGCTGCCAGAAGGTTCAACACACAACAAACCTCTGTACATATCAGTGGAGTGTAGAGAAAAGTGGGTGCCAATGGTATTGGGTCGATACAGAGTCAGCAATTAACGTTTACCCGTCGTGCACAGCTTATGCTATTGGCCTAAAACTAGCAGATTTTGTGCCTACAACCCAGGTGATTCGGGCGTACGACAATACCAACAGGGAGGTGATGGCCACAGTACAAATCCTAGTCCAAGTCAGCCCAACTCAATAGGACGTCGTGTTTCATGTCCTAGATATGTCAAGCACTTTCAATCTACTGCTAGGGAGACCTTGGTTGCACCAAGTGAAAGCTGTCTCTTCTACTCTCCACCAAATGCTGAATACCCCCATGGGAAAGGGGTGGCTATTGTGTTTGGAAATTCATCTATACATCCTTCGCCAGAGGTAACTACACCTGTGCTGGAGATCGTTCATGGTGAAGAGGATGTATTCCTCCCAGGGTTTACCCTAGCTGAGGCCCGGGTAGTGCAAACAATCTTGGTAGCTGATAAGGGCTTACATGTTAGTGCCCAATCAATCTATTTCATGAACAAGCTCCAATATGTGCCAAGAATGGGGTTGGGAAGAAGTAGCCAGAAGGGCGTCACTGTATTGGCCGGTGTGCCACATAATTTGCATGCCTTTGGTCTTGGCTATATGCCTACCAAAGAAGATTGGGTTAGGAAAGGAAAAGAGATGGCAGGCAGAGCCAGAGCTAAGCAGACCGGGAAACGCTATGAGCTTATACACAGATCGATCCGAGGAAACCTGAATGGTCATTTTGCAAGGTAGTGATACAGAGGAAAGGGCCAAGCCAATTACTGCTAAAGCTAAGAAGAGCACAAAAAATAACCTAGACAACAGCGAACTTCAAGTAGGAGTAGCACTGTCATGTCTCATTTCGGATCCTCCGATCGACTCAGAGAGCTTGGGGGATAACTTGACTATCTCTATGATTCGGAACCAACCGGGTGTGAACCCTTCTAGCAGCATTTTGGATGTATCTGACACACTATCCCTCGTTTGGGAGCTGGAGAAGGGCTACTTGTCTGGTAGTTCTGAGTCGGGTAGTGAGCCAAAATCTGATTCCACAGAGTTTGTGGAGTCAGAATTAGATTCCAGTGCTTCTGAGTCTGAGTCTGGTATTCCTGGGGGTGATAACTCGGATACCAAGGTCTTGTCCAGGTTGTCTTTTTCTTTTGCTTTTGAGTTGGTCATAACCGAAGAACTGGATGAGCTGGACCTTTTGAATGAGAATGCCACTATAGATTCTGAGTATTTCTCTGTGCCGCTTGTTTATTGCAATGATCAGGACTTTCAAATTTTTAATGAAAACAAAGAGGAAGGAATTCCTCTGTGTAGACACCCCATTTTTGACCGCCCTAAGACTTGGGTGTCACTAATTGTTTACTTGGTGTTGAAAGTTGTGTAGTGCAAAGGTTCGATTTCTTTGGCAAGGAGAGATTCAAATCCCAACCTTACACCTCATTTTGGACCAAAGCTATTTCGAATGGTTTTTAGACCTTAAAACCCTCTCTTTCAAAATATTTTTGAAATAATGATTCTACGATGTTCCGACGCTCGCATTTTGTTAAATGCTGCGCTTTTCGATAAACTGAGTGAGGAAAAAGTGGAAATGAATGAAAGAGAGATGAAATCTTTGAAAAATCTTTCAAAACACCTTGTTTAGGGGTTTGGAGTTGAAGAAAAGAGGAAAGGAGAGAAGAAAACTAGTTGGGGACAAGTTCGGCATAAATTCGGGTGAGATCAAAACTGCACGGCTTCACCAAAACAGGCATAACTTTTTCCACAGTTGGAATTGTGATGCAAGGCTGCCACCATTGGAAATATTACTTCCGGGGCTTTAATTTGGACACAATAATGACCTGAAAAGGAGTCCAGATGAAGGAGTTATGGCCATTTGAATTTGGCCCTGGAAAGCAGAATTTTGCCTGTCGACCAGGAAAAACTGGCTGGCCGACCAGAAAAACTGGCTGGCCGACCAGAAAAAGTGGTTGGCCGACCAGAAAAGTGGTCTGCAGGTCCCAAACTCAGATTTTTTGAAGATATTTTCTCTCCACCTGTCTTCCACAACCTCTAGCTGTTCCATAGACAGATATTTCAAACCAACTCTTGCTTTTTGCTATATATGAGCCATATCTCCCATTTTTGCAAAAAAGAACATTTTGAGGAATTGTGGGAGCTTCTCACACTAAAATCTCTCTCTCTCTCTACAAATTTCAGAGCTAAAGTTCAGCTTTTCTCTCTAGCTTGCTCTCCCTCTTGCCCTTGTGTGCATGCAAGAGACATACTTGGAGATATACCACTCCTTTGCATACACTTCCTTAACCAAACTTGACCACCATTGGGCTGAGATTCTTTGGGACTTTGTTTGAGCTCCAAAAGGTGATTTTAGCTCAGAGTTTGGACCTGTTTTGCAGCTGTGCTTCAAGGGTAAGCATCTCTTTTTTTGCTCATTTTTGTACACTATCTTGGCCACCTTTGCATGCTTGTTTTGCCACCCTTTCAAACTGTTTTTGGCTTGGTTTTGAACTGAAAAAACTCTGTTTTTCAGTCCTAAAAATGATGGTTTAGGCCTTGTTTGGCTAGGGGGTGTTTCCTCCCTTTTGCTCCTTGGCTTGTAAGGCCTGTTGAGCTAACTTCCAAGCCTTTCAAACCAACTTTTTTTGGCCTTTAAACCACTGAATTCCAGAGGAATTTTAGTGGTGTAAAGGTGGTTTTGAGGCCCCAAATAGGAGGGGGTTGTCCCCCCTCCTTTTCTCTTGTTTACTTGTGTTGATGGCCCATCAAAAGAGCATGTATTTCTCCTTCTTTTAAGCTTAGTTCAAGAACTTTTTTTTGTGACTTTTAGGACCTTCCATAACTCTTTTTTAGGCTGCTTTGGTCACCTCTTGCATGCTTTATACACTTGTAGTGTAAATTTGCACACTAGCCTAACATGCATCATGCTTTAGACCATCATTCTAGTGTGATTTTGGCTCAACTCCAGGAAGATTTTACTCATGATTTTCCATGATCTAGGTCTGATTTATGTTGTTTTGGTCATGCATGCCTTGCTTTGTATAGCCATAGTGCATTCTAGCTCACTAGTCTTGAGTTTTGAGTCCACTAGTATGCATTACTTGGGCTATTTGTATGATTTGGCATCATTTGATATGTGATTTCAGTACATGTAGTGTGGCCATACACTCACATCTTTCACTCTTTCAATGCTTTGGAGGGTTGGTACTTTATGCTTTAAAAATGAGCCATTGTGTATGCCATCTTGCCTAGGCTTTTGGGCCACCATTTCAGTATGTATTTGGTCCTATTTTTCCATGATACAACTCTGTTTTTTGTTGTTTAGAGCATCCCTCATTTTCTTCTTACACTTGTAGTGTAAGTCCTCTTTGCTAGTCTTGCATGCCTAATGAGTGAGCTTATTATTCTAGCATGAGTTGACTTGGTATTGGCCCATTTTTGGTGTTATTTTGACATGCCATAACTTTGATTTTTGTTGGTGAAGTCATCTCATGCTTGGTTTTGGTAGGTATAGTGTAATCCTCCTTCTTGGCCTTGCATACTTCATGCTTCATGCCCTTCATGCTAGCTTGTTTTGGCTTTGCTCCATGCATGTTTTAGCATCATTTTGGCATGTTCTAGGACTTTTTTGGGTTACCTTGGCCATATGCTTAATGTATTGCATAGCTATAGTGCAAGTGCCTATGCTAGTTTCAAGCTTTGAGCCTCCTAGCATGCTTCATTTGTAACATGTGCATGATTTGGCATCATCTACCATGTTATTTCAGAGCATATAGCACTGTCATGTTCTCACTTCTTTCACTCTTTGAGTGCTTTTAAGAGTTGTGCATTATTGCCTTGTTTGTGGCCTAGTTTGTATGCATGCATGCCTAGACTTTTGAGCTCCCATTTCAGCATGTTTTGGTCTTTGTTTTGACCTATTTGAGCTCTGTCTATGACTAGTTCATTCATTTTTTCCATATATTGCATGCCTCTTGTGTAGTCCTCCTTGGTAGCTTTGTGCCTTAAGGACCCTAGCATGCAATGCTTATGTTGTTTGGATGATTTGGCATCATTTCACACCTGATTTCAGAACATATATTGTTGTCACACTTCCATGTTTGTCACTTCTTAATCATGTTTGAGAGTTGTGCTCTTATGCTTAGTTGATGGGCCAATGCATGAGCATGCATTATCTTGCCTTTCATGCCATCTTTTAAGAGTGTTTTGGCCATTGTCTTAGCATGCATGAATTCTATTTGGGGTTGGTTTAGTCCATTGTGCATTGAATTGTATAGCCTTAGTGTTGTGTGTCTCAATGCTTAAGGACTTTATTTGCATGCTTGTTGTTTGCATTGTGTTTGGCATGCTCATGTTGTATTGCATTGTATTTCCATGTTGTTGCTTTGCATTGTGTTTGGATAGGGTGTTAATCCAAACACGAGAAATGAGGGACGTTTCATACTTGAAGTGATGAAACGTGTCTCATTTCTCGGTCCCCGACTTGATCATGCATGATAGAGTTTAAGGCTCTTATGTGTTATTTGTGCATTCATTTACATTGAATTGTGCAATCTTGGCTTCTCGGCCATCGTGCATTGCGATGCTCGGTTGGTGGCCCGAGAGTCGAGTACTACACCCCCTTGAGCTTAAGAAATGATAGGGAGGGTGGCTGTGCACACATACCTTGCAAATACACTATTGTGCCCCTTCTTGTTCTCTGTTGCAGCAAATTGGAGTTTGGCAGCAAAAACCGGTCGGCAGACCAGTAAAAGTGGCTGGCTGACCACTTTTTCTGGTCTGCAGCAAATGTAAGTGGTCGGCAGGTGGTTAGCAACATCAACAAGTGGTCGGCAATGCTCCTAGAGGTTCCCATGATGGAGTAGAAGCTATCTGGAGCTTTGTGAAGTGTTTTGAGAACAAATGCAAGCAGAGGCAAGTTGGGGCATCGCGATGGATTTCTGAATGAGGAGATCGAGCATGCATGCACTTCTCGCCCTGAGGACCTCTTCTTTTACTGCATTACTTAGCTTCTTTACTTAGCTAGCTAATGCTTTGGTTTTGTATTTAATTAGTTAATGTGCTTAACTATTCAATTTGTGTTGTAATAACTAATTAGTTAACTAGGATTAGGTTAATTAGTTTTGATTTGTAATAATTAGTTTAATTAGCTTAGCTTAGCTAGTTTAGCTTATTATTTGGACCCTCCGTCGAGAGGGCACAACTGTTGTAATAAGTGTGCGTGTGTGTGATGCATGTCTTCCAACCCCCATTTCTTTCTTCCTTTTACTTATCAGCTTTCGATGGTTAGTTTTAGGGCATATTTCAATTAGCATCCTTATGCTAGCATGCGTGCATCCATTCATCTGTCTTGCATGCACCGGGCTCAGCGCATCATACAAACTGCATTGTATTTTAATTCCAATTTGAATACATGTATCAATTGTTGCATTTCATATACCATCTTAGGTAGCCGGGCCAATCTCATTGCATTTTGTATGTGTTGCATTAGGCATTGATAATGTAGCTAGGATCATGCATTGATTATTAACTAGCTTTTGTTTTGGCTCGGAGTACTAGGTAACCTTTTACGCTTTAACATACTGTATGAGATGTGTATGTTGCCATGTTTAGCATGCTTGCCATGAGGCTAACCGCTTAAGTGATTAACTGCATGAATGCCTGTGGATGAAGGTTGGATTGCTTGAATTGGAACAATTCATCAAAAAACGAGTTTTAAGCCCACTTGAAGTGGCAAATAATGTTGTTTTCTAAGCCCACTTGAGGGTGGCAAATCCACGTCTTAGCCTACTTGCGAGTAGCAATTTCAAATCATTTTTCAAACAAACGAACACGAGATGTTTTGTTCTAACTTGAGCGATTTAGTCTATACTTGTATGCTGTGCGCATCACATAGTAATTTTAGATTAATAAATTGGAATAAGAACACATGTGTTTTCAAAAATAACATATCATGTTAGTAAAGGCCGATCTTTGATCGGGCGAGCGGGGGTGCTCATTGCATGACATTCCCCTCTCGTACCCAAGTTCCCAAGCCGAGGCAACTTTGGTGATGATGGATATGTGGCCTTAGGCACGAGTCAGGGTTTCCTAAATTTTCCAAAATAAAATATTTAGGTGGCGACTCTGAAATCTGGTAAATCAGTCCATGTTTGGCGCTTTTTGATTAAAATCGATTTTCCAAAACGATTTGCCGGATTTGGACTCTTTGGTGATTTATCAGTCTTACATCGCACTTTGTGAGATTAGATTCAGGACCGTAACAGGAGTCCGAATTGTAGTAGCTAAGAACAATGATTCGCGCCCTCACGTGCGGAGCGGAGTTCCGGGTAGTCTACACTCTGGTTTTGAAAAATTTGATTAATCGAGAAAAGGAGAGGTTTGCAAAACCCCTCGGTTCAGATCGGGTCCACGTTGTCTTCGGAGAAGCACAAGCGCTTAGTTCCTTTATTAAAAGATTTCAAAGATGTTTTCGTGTGGTCCTATGAAGACATGCTTGGAATTGATCCTAAAATTGTACAACATCGGATCCTTTCGATCTTGAGGCCCGACCCGTCAAATAGAAATTGTGGAGAATACGCCCGGATTGGGCTTTGAAGATTAAAAAGGAGGTCACCAAGCAGATAGATGCAAGATTTTTGCTTGTATCTGAGTATCTAACTTGGTTGGCTAATATCATCCTGGTGCCGAAGAAAGATGGCAGAATTCAGGTGTGTGTGGACTTTAGAGATCTGAACAGAGCTAGTCCGAAGGATGACTTCCCTTTGCCGCACATCGATGAATTGGTGGATTTCACCGCGGGTCATGCGTTGCTTTCTTTCATGGATGGATTTTTCGGGTATAACTAGATTCTGATGGTGCTCAAGGACAGAGAGAAAACTGCCTTCACTACGCCATGGGGAACTGTAGACACCCCATTTTTGACCGTCCTCAAGACTTGGATGTTCTTACAGGTACATCTAGTGGTGAGTTTGATTGCTTGTCGAGCACTCGAACTCCGCGGCGGAACGCCACAGGTTTGAGCTTTCCAAACCCTGCATCAATTCTGTCTCATTTTTGGACCATGTTTTGGTCCTTCCAGCATGTTATTCTTGATGCACTGCCAGCCATGTTAAGGCACTGCCGGCCATGGATTTTGGCTTGCTGGCCATTGATGTGCCCTGCCGGCCATCAATGAGTCCCTGCCGGCCGGCCACCAGTGCATCAGTAGATATTTTCTGATATTTTATGCCAACTGTTTGCACAGATTGGAGCATCTGCTTGCACGTGGATGGTTGGATCTTTTTGAGAGGATTTTGTATCTTCTATATATAGAAGTCTTCCTCTTGCATGCAAGTGGTTGGAATTTTTGAAGAGAAAAAAATTTCTCTCTCTCTCTCTCTAAAATCCTCTCTCTCTAAATATTTTGCCTTAAAGCCTAAATTCTCTACACATTTGCTTGTGAGCCCTTGATCAAACTTGATCACCATTGTGTTGAGGTTGCTTGAGGTTCTACTTAAGCTCTAGAAGAGGATTTTTGCTTGGTTTGACTTGCCTTTGTTGCCTAAATAGCATCTTGTCTTCAAAGAAGTAGAATATTTATATTTTTAGCTTAATTTAAATACTTGTTTGGCCGTTTTTGCATGTTGTTTTGAGGCTGATTTTTGACCTCTAAAATCTCTGTGTAGACGTTCCCGAATGTCATGGGAGGGAATCCCCCGTTTTGTTCATTGGGCTCACTACAGTTCAGGACTCAATGTTACGGTCCTGTATCTAATCTCGCAGAGTGCAATGCAAGACCGATGAAATCATCAAAGAGTCCAACTCCAGCAAATTGTTTTTGAAAACAGATTTTTTGAAAGAAGTGCCAAACATGGACTGCTTTTCCAGATACAGAGTCGCCACCTAAATATTTATTTTGAGGAAATTTAGGAAACCCTGACTCGTTGCCTAAGGCCACGTGTCCGTCATCACCAAAGTTGCCTCGGCTCGGGAACTTGGGTACGATTGGGGAAGGTCACTTCATGAGCACCCCCGCTCGCCCGACCAAAGATCAGCCTCTACTAACCATGATATCTAGTTTTGAAAACATTATACGTTCTTATTCCGGTTAATTAGCCTAGAATTACTATATGATGCGCACAGCAAACAAGTATAGACTAGATTGCCTAATTTGGAACAAAGCATTGCATATCCGTTTGTTTGGAAATCGTAGAAAGATTTGCTGACTCGACAAAGGTAGCTAAACCTGCAGAGATTTCAAAATAAGAAATAATATTCCCAAGTTCAGAGTATGCCAAACCTCAACCCACAGACATTCACGAGTAGGTTAGTAATCACATTAAGCATCTAGCACATGGTAAGCATGCCTGTCATGTTGTAACATTTCACACTCATGCGAGATGCTAAAGCATAAATACTTACATCGTACTCTGCGCCAAAACAGAGAACTCGTTAGCAATCATGCATGATCCAAGTCCATGTTAAGTGCCTAATGTATCGCATACAGAATGCAGTCTAGAATAGGCTCGGCTAATCCTAGGGCGGCATGTGAAATGCAACAGATAACACGTATTCAAGTTAGATTTGAAATACTATGCAGTTAGTATGATGCGCCGAGCCCGGTGCATGCAAGATAGATGAATGTATGCAAACATGCAAAACATAAGTATGCTAATTGAAACATAACCTGAAACTAACCAACAAAAGCAGGTAAGTAAAAGGAAGAAAGAAATGGAGGTTGGAAGACATGCACACACGCATGCACACTTATTACACAATTGACCCTCTCTCTGAGGGTCCGAATAAATAATACAAGCCACCTAATTAACTAACTCATGAGCTAATTAATTATTACAAAACCAAATAAATAGCTAGCTACAACTAATTATTACACAACTTAATTAATTAACAAATTAATTAACTATCAAGTGAAAGACAACAAACAAATAGGGAAAGCAGTAAACGGTGCTATTCCAGCTCTGTTTGAAGAAAGGAGGCATGCATGCTCGCTTCGGTTCTTCGCCTCGAAACGCCTTCCGATTGTTCTTTAGAGGCTCTGTTTGCAGGGTGTCTTCCAGCACTTGTTGCTGGACCTTACCAAAACACTACAGGGGAAGTCACCAGTGGCTTGCCGGCCATGTAAGGATCACTGCTGGCCAAAGGTGGTCCATTGCCGGCCAAGGGTGGCACACTGCCGGCCATCAGTGACAGGCTGCCGGCCACTGGTGTGCTGTGATACCAAACTGCAACGAAGCACAAAATAGAGAAAAAGGAGGGTTTCTGAAGGATATGTACGCACCGTGGCACTCCAAATCACCTCAAGACATCAAGGGAGAAGCCTAGTCGGATCCACGACGATCAATCACGCATCTCGATGCATGATGGCCAAAGATCCAACTTGTGCCAATCAATATGAAAATGAATGCACAAATAAAGCAAGTAAAGCCTAGAACTCTATCATGAATCATCAAGAGCTTTGGTGACCGAGAATTGAGACACGTTCCATCACTTGAAGTATGAAACGCCCCTCGTTCCTCGTGCTCGGATTAACACTTAATCCAAGCAATGCAACACATAAGCATGGCAAACATGCAACATGACCTAAATGTGCAAACATGCAACTAAACCAAGCATGCAACAAGCATATGATGTGAGGTGATGACCTTGGACAACATGACAAAATGCAACATGAACATGTGAGCATTCAAGGTATGCAAAGCTTAAACAAGTATGCGACAACATACGAAATGAAACAAGCATGCGACAACATGGTAAGATGGGCTTACACCAAAGATGTACGGCTTTCAACTAGGTCCAAATCAGTAGCCAAAGCGATGAATTAAGCCATACAACACACTCAAGCATGCGAAATGCGAAAGGTTCATCAAAGGGGCCTAAAAGGGCAACTCTCAAAAGTGCTTAAGAAGTGATAAATGTGAAAGCGTAACAACACTATATGCACTGAAATGAGATGATAAATGATGCCAAATCA
>NW_021027297.1:11198-38096 GCF_004153795.1 Camellia sinensis | reverse complement strand
TCCTAGAACACTTCAAAATAAGCATAAAATCAAGTTTGTGCAAAGCCAAAATATGTTAGTATGATGAGTCAAAACATCATGCACGAAGGGCTAGTAAACATGATTTGTTCTACACCTATATGGAGCATGCAAAGGATGATTAAACCAACTATGGATAGGGTTATAACATGCCAAATGATGACCAAATACAGGCTGGAATGTAAACCAAACAAGCTAAAATGACATGGCATGGCATGGAGCATATGAAGCTAGTTTACGGGATTTACATTACAAGTGCATCATGCAAGCATGGACTGACAAAACCAACCCAAAAAAGGTTCATGGCATGGTAAAACATCACCAAAAATGGACTGAAATGGACTCAACAAAGACTATGCACGCATGCTACTTTGATGAGCTATGAATGGAGTTACACTACACATACTAGATGCAAGCAAGACATTACCAAACCAGCCTTGGACAGGGCCAAGGCAGGTCCTAAAAGTCACAAAAAAAGGCCTGGACCAAGCCTCAAAAATGCATAGAGGGATGGTCCTTTGGAAGGCCAAAAAATGCAAGTAAAGAGGGACACAAAGAGAGGGGACTACCCCCTCTGATTTAGGACCTTAAAACCACACCTCTACCACCAAAATCCCACTGGATTTCAGTGGTAGGAAGGCCAAACCAAGGCTAGCTCAGAGGCCTCAAGATATGGCTTAAAACAAAGCCAAACAAAGCATGCAAGGGGGCTACACACCCCAAACAGCAAAATGACCTTAACCAAACTTAAAAAGCACTTAAAAAAAAGACTTTTTCCAGTTATAAGCAAAGCCTAAATCAATATGCAAAGAGGGCGAAAGCAAGGTGCAAAAAAATGCAAAAATGGGGGAAATGCTCACCCTTGAAGACCCTCTTCAAAACTAGCAATTTCAGGGGGTGGAAGCTACCTCAATAAGACCTCCCAAGAAGCTTGGTTCAATGGTGGTGGTGTATATCTAGGTGTTGTAGTGTAAAAGTGCAACGAAATCCAATTTCTAAGCACAAAATGCAAACAATATAGAGAGAAAGGGGGTTTTTGCTCTCCAAAACTCAGAACCTCTGGCAAAGAGGGAGCCCTCTTGCTTATATAGAGGAATGTAAAGCCAAAGCTTCTTCAAGAAGCTTTACAAGCGCTTCATCCCTCCATACACGTGTATGGAGGGGAGCAAACAAAAAACCAGCTGGCTCAAAAGATCTGGAGGAAAACCAACTGAGACAGGGGGGGTGCCGGCCATCATCAATGGCCGGTAGTGGCTCACTGATGGCCGGCAGGGCTTCACCAGTGGCCAGCAGGATCAAAGCAATGGCCAGCAGTTCCATGCCATGGCCGGCAGTGCACCAAAAGGGTCACTCTAAAAGGACCTAGCCAAGGTCCAAAAATGGGGCAGAAAGGATACAAGGTCCGGGAAGCTCGAACCGGTGACGTTCTGTCGCGACAGTCGAGTACTCGGTGAGCAATCGAACTAGTTGTTGGGTGTACCTGCAAGCACAACCAAGTCCCGAGGACGGTCAAAAATGGGGTGTCTACAGTTGCCCCTCAGTCACAAAGTGACGGGAGTGGGTGTCAAAGCCCAGAGACGACCCATTTTTGACAAGGCCGAAGACTCGGACAATCAATCAATATAGGCATGCGGAAATGCGCCCAGAGGCTGGGGCATAATGCAAATGATATGCAAGATGCAAGAGCATGACTAGTAATCATGCAAAGAAAGCTATAACGAAGCATAACAATGTAACAGTTTTAAGCAAGTAGAAACCAAGCTACATTACAATGCAGAAAGGATGTAAGAGTATTATTGCAATTCTCATTGCGAATACAGTGTGCATGTGTGATAGATACACGAAATGAACATGTGTGATGGATACACAAAGTGAATGTGTGATAGATACATAAAGCGAACGTAGTGTGATGGATACACAAAAAGGTGAACACAAAGCGTGATAGATGCACTAAGTGAACAAGGTACGATAGATATACAAAGCGAGAGTGTGTGATTGATACACAAAGCAAGCGTGTGTGATTGATACACAAAGCGAGCGTGTGTGATTGACACACAAAGTAGGCATAGTGTGATAGATACAAAGCGAGTGTGTGTGATTGATACACTATATGAACAAAGTGTGATTGATACACAAAGGGTGAAGTGAGCAAAGTGTGATGGATACACAAAAGGCAAACACAAAGTGTGATAGATGCCGTAAGTGAACAAGCGTGATGGATACACTAAAGGTGAACACAAAGTGTGATAGATGCACTTAGTGAACAAAGTATGATGGATACACTAAAGGTGAACACGAAGTGTGATAGATGCACTTAGTGAACATAGTATGATTGATATAGTAAATGTGAACACGAAGTGTGATAGATGTACTTAGTGAACAAAGTATGATTGATGTACTAAATGTGAACACGAAGTGTGATAGATGCACTTAGTGAACAGGGTATGATTGATATACTAAATGTGAACACGAAGTGTGATAGATGAACTCAGTGAACAAAGTATGATGGATACACTAAAGGTGAACACAAAGTGTGATAGATGCACTTAGTGAACAAAGTATGATGGATACACTAAAGGTGAACACAAAGTGTGATAGATGCACTTAGTGAACAAAGTATGATGGATACACTAAAGGTGAACACAAAGTGTGATAGATGCACTTAGTGAACAAAGTATGATGGATACACTAAAGGTGAACACAAAGTGTGATAGATGCACTTAGTGAACAAAGTATGATGGATACACTAAAGGTGAACACAAAGTGTGATAGATGCACTTAGTGAACAAAGTATGATGGATACACTAAAGGTGAACACAAAGTGTGATAGATGCACTTAGTGAACAAAGTATGATGGATACACTAAAGGTGAACACAAAGTGTGATAGATGCACTTAGTGAACAAAGTATGATGGATACACTAAAGGTGAACACAAAGTGTGATAGATGCACTTAGTGAACAAAGTATGATGGATACACTAAAGGTGAACACAAAGTGTGATAGATGCACTTAGTGAACAAAGTATGATGGATACACTAAAGGTGAACACAAAGTGTGATAGATGCACTTAGTGAACAAAGTACTCTTGGGTATTTAAACCAGACTTTAGTCTCGGAAATTCCGAACCTTTGCGTTCTAGGCATCAGCCATTCGAACTCTAGTTTCCACCGTCGCAGTTGGTCTCCTAGGAACTCATTGCAAACATAGCCAAGATGCCTCTGGCAGAGACTGGTACTCAAGGAGAGCACTTCTGATCACCATTCTGGTTTGAAGCAGACTTGATCTTGAGCTTGAGCTAGAGGCACACTCATACTTCGGAGCATTGGCAACACCTGAAGAGGTACACACGGAATGCAATCTCGGAACTTACTGAAGTTGAAACAAACTCAGATACCCGACATTTTCCCTTTTTTCTTGCGTTGTAGTCTGGAACCCATATAGCTTCAGATAGGTCCTGGCTTTACTGTTCTGACATGACCTAGGTTGAACCCTGCGGTTTTTGAAAGAACAAAATCCTGTTTTGTACAAATGTGGAGAACGACACGGCACTCTGAGCACAAAATGATTTTTTGAAATTGAGAGTGAGAATAAGTTCTCAACTGGGTATTGAGCCTATGACTGAATACAGCACACTACGACTCAACAACAAAAAACAAAAGGTAAATAACCTAAACACATCGAGTAACACCCAAAACGACTCAAGACAAGAATCGAGATAAAACAAAAAGACACGACACTTAGACGTGCACAGGGAGCTTGTTTCTTCGGGTATTATTCCCCACCCTTTTTTATTTGTGATTCTCACATCACTCGGCCCTCAAGCTCGGTTTTTCTCTCAAAACCTTTTCCTCGCTTTTCCTCTCAGCGCACATCTCTCTATTCTTTAATATCTCATTTTTTATCCCTCCCCAGGGTGGTTGATGGATAAACAGGAAGTTGCGGGCTCTTGCCCCTAGCATGCTGCTAGATTCTCTTCTTCTGTTCACAACAGTGAACTTTCCCATAGGGGAGTTGCGCTACAACTGGGTGTGTAGCAAATCTGCAATCGACATCGGTTGACGATGCTCTGCTAGGGAGTTTGGACATGATCAGATCTAGCCAGATAATGAAGTGGAATATCTTGCCCCATTCTAGTTCGTGCTTTGCACTTGGCTTGATACCTCGTTGCTTGAAGGATGTGAGAGCTTTCTGCCCTTTACTGATAGCTTCAGCTGTGCCCTTTCTGGCAGGTAGAGTGCCCTTTCTTGGCAAGTGTGGTGCCCTTCCTGGCAAATGCAATGACAACAGGGAAAAGACAGGAAGCCTGACTCAACTGTGCCCCTAGTTCATCATTTTGACCATTTTTTGTTTTGGTTTTCCACTAAAACAATTTTGACCAATATGAGAGTTAGATTAACATGCTTGTTCAACTTTTTGATTTAAAATCATGCAAGTCAAGCTATGAGCACTGAAAATTTTCCTTTTTTGGGTCCAAGAAAAGGGTCTAGTTTTGGAAAAAGTGGAATAATTTTCGAGAGAATCAGTCAACCTTAGTAAAAATTCTCAAAAACTATTTTTGCAAATGGCCAATGCTCAACGAGCACGGAACCTACCCTTGAGATGCGTAACCTCGGATCCAAAGGAAAATTGCCCTTTGCTCGAAGAGAGCTGCATGGCAATGGAAAGTTGCCCCTTGTTTGAACGGCACCACAGTGCATTGAATGGCAATGGAAAGTTGCCCCTTGTCTGAATGGCACCACAATGCATTGTAGTCAGTCCTTAGAGTGACGAATACAACCAAACTCTTGGATACAGATAAGGCAAAGATGATCAAAACCATTACATGGACATAATCAATTTGGAAGTGTTTGTGGCTGGACTTCTGGATGAAGTTGCCTACGTATCCCAAACATGGGAATCAAGCCTTACGTAGTTCGGGTTTAATGTACACTCGGGTATTAACCTCTCTTTTTGCGCTCTAACTTTTGCCAAGGCCACCCTTTGTGGGTTTTCAACCTTGCGAGCTATGTTCTTCAATTCTTTTTCATTTCTTTTCTTCTCTTTTTCTTTTTCATCTTTTTTCTTGCTCTAACTTTTGCCTGGATTGCCCTTCTGGGTTTTCGGCCCAGCGAGCCTCTCAAAAGGTAAAAGTGTAACAAGTCCATGCCAAATGGTTTTAGGGTTTTGAAGCCATTTGTATCCAGGAGAGTGGCCACTGTTCGCTGATGATGTAGGAGTCCATCCAATGGGGGCTGAATTTGCCCCTAGTGTTGTGGATAGGAACTCAATTGTCTTTCAGCACAAACTTTCTTCTTTCCTCCTTTCTGGGATTTGGCCTTCTTGCCAGTCTTCATTGATTTGCAGAATGATCCATCTTCGGCTCTTCGATTACGTCTGATATTTTTTGCCCCTAGTTCGAGGGGTGCTTTTGATCTAGCTTTGCAAGCTTCTTTTCACGACGCCTGACCTTCTTGATCTGACTTCCGTGCCTCTTGTTCGAGGGATGCTTCAAATCTGGCCACATGGGCTTCCTTTGATGGTTGACTATTGAACACTCTGAATTTAAGTCCAAGGTTTGAAAATGAGGGGTCGAGTCTTGACGCTGAGAGCGATCCTAGGCTGCACAATCTCAAGAGCGATTCCACACAGGTCTTCGCAGGATGGCGTAAAACATTTTTTTGAAATCTTTTAAGAAAGCGACCAATCGCTCGCGCTGAAGACAATGTAGAACTAATCTGGATCAAGTTAGGGTCCTTCTCAGTACTCACATTAACAAACATGATTTCATTCATTAAGGGCTTAACATGCCTCTCTTTCTCTCAATTGATCAAATTTTTGCAAATCCCGAGGAATTCCTTCCTCTTTGTTTTCACTGCAGTGTTCAAAAAGGTTTTGAAAAAACTTAGGTCAATGCAATGAGTTCAAGGCACAGAAAAATAGGTGAAAAGTACTGCCATCTCATTCGGAACTTCCAGCACAACTGGCACAACGCAGAAGCAAACACAAGAGTGTGAAAATCACTACTGTTTCATTCAGATCTGTTGGAACAACTGGCCCCCAGGCAGAAACAGACGCAAAAGAGAGCAAAAAGACAAACACAAAACAAAATAGTGATATCCGAAGTAACACCCCTGGAATCACCCGACTTCTGTACAACAGGACTAACTCGATACAACAAGACAGACCCTTAATCAAAAAGACTGACTCAAAACAAAGAGACAGACTCAAAACAAAACCACAGAACTGACTTAACACCCAAGTCAGAGGCTACAAAAACCAGCATTCGCAAATGCTCAAAACAGTGCGTGCCACACGCCACATCTGAAATATACTAAGCGTCGCCCGCAGGTGGTCCAACCCCTGATCACATACTCGTGGTATCCTCGAAGTCCAAAAGCTCAGTGGTGACAGACTTTGCTGAGGTAGGTGGGAGGATGGCCTCATTGTCGATCAAGTCCTGTACTTCATGGCAAAGACGGAAGCAGTTGTCAGTGGCGTGACCGGTTTGCTGATGGTACGCGCAGTACTGAGTAGTGTCATGGCCTACTGGAAGATGACTAGGGAGAGGCCTAGGCTCGAGGGGTTTAAGATGCCCCCTTTCAGCTAGGATTTGAAGTGCCTTAGACAGAGGCATGTAGAGAGCGTGAAAGAGTCTACGCCATCGGGGCAGATACTTCGAAGGCTGTGGATTCTTTCTAGACGCACTAGTGAAAGGGTCGGCGGGCACTGCCTTGGCTTTCTGATCTCTTCCAGGTGCAGGGTTATGAGTGGAAGGAATTATTCTGGCATGACGGGGCTTATCCCGATTTTTCGTCTGGCTTGAACTGCCCTCGGTTGGAGTGGGGAAAGCATCATCTACAGTCTTGGCCACAACTACAAATACCTGCTGCTTATTCATCCCCCCGGCTTTTGAAGCCTCGACTGCCCACAGCAGTTGTTCAATGGGATCGGTGTTTGCCTTCATTTTGTTCTTACCTCTGGCCTTAGCTTGATCAAGGGTTTGGGTTGCTGTTGACATGTCATTGCAATAGCTCGGGACAACCTCAGGTTGGCTGAGCTCGATCACAATTCGCCCCAGTAGCGGGGGCTCCTGCGGTACAAAATTTCTGCCATATGATGCAGTTGGTGGCGAAGCTGACATTCTGTAAGTGAGATCCGCCACGGACCTCTGAAGGTCACCAATCATTCCCATTAATTCAAACGTGGTAGGTTCACGGGCCTGAAACAACTAGGGCTCCCAGATCAGGGGCGCAACAGGCGACCTAGGTGGATGTGGTACATCAACATTGGTCTCGCTTTGTAGGATGATTCCTTGGTCTAATGCGGCTGCCATAACCACGATTTCCTCTGAATTTTGCATCATCATAGATCCGCTGAACTGAACGGAGGTGGTGCAACTGGTGACTGACGGATTAGATACCTGTCTTGCCTCAGCAAGAGGGAACACTAGCTATTCTAAACTAACTCTCTGAACCCCCGCCTCCTTGAAATAGAAAACACACAGTATTTCAGCCCAAGCAAAACAGACATAAGCATAGCTGAATCACTGTACTCTATTACTGATCACTGTTCTGCAAAGTCGCTGCCCCAAAACTGAATCTGATACCCATAGATATAACTGATTCCCAGATACTGATAGTGGTGCCCTCAGGCCTGGTTCTCAGATTTGCAAACTGATACGTGCTTTCCCTGTAGAGGCCAACTCTAAAGCACATAACAAACAAGTGAAAGCCAAAACACCCCTATGCTGGGGTAGGGCTTCCCTGTCCTATTTTGTCAGGAGCTAGGGTTTCACTACGCACGCAGCAGTGTCAAACAACCTATGATCGGGTAAGCAACCTGTCTTAGCTTGGAATGGTCACTATGGATTCCGAATATGCACTAGGTCGATTGGTCAAAAAGGGTGCCCCGGTAAAATCGGGGTTTGTGTTCCCGTCGTGGTAGAGCCCGCAACCGGTCAGCCTTATGGCACGCTCCTCGAAGCGAGCCTCTGGCAAACCATTCATGAATAGCATATGGCAAACACGGTGTCCTAGGCGCACCAATGCACATGCAATGCAAAGAGACACATAAGTGTAGTCAAAACAAGATATCATGAGTTCGAGTCAAATTCTCTAAACTCCCTAGTAGAGTCTCCAGAAACTGTAGACGTCCCCGAACGTCACGGGAGGGAATCCCCCGTTTTGTTCATTGGGCTCACTACAGTTCAGGACTCAATGTCACGGTCCTGTATCTAATCTCGTAGAGTGCAATGCAAGACCGATGAAATCATCAAAGAGTCCAAAGCTGGCAAATCATTTTTGAAAACAATTTTTTTGAAAGAAATGCCAAACATGGACTGCTTTGCCAGATACAGAGTCGCCACCTAAATATTTATTTTGGAGAAATTTAGGAAACCCTGACTCGTTGCCTAAGGCCACGTGTCCGTCATCACCAAAGTTGCCTTGGCTTGGGAACTTGGGTACGATTGGGGAAGGTCACTTCGTGAGCACCCCCGCTCGCCCGATCAAAGATCAGCCTCTACTAACCATGATATCTAGTTTTGAAAACATTATGTGTTCTTATTCCGATTAATTAACTAGAATTACTATGTGATGCGCACAGCAAAACAAGTATAGACTAGATCGTCTAATTTGAAACAAACCATTGCATATCCGTTTGTTTGGAAATGTTTGAAGTTTGCTACTCGCAAGTAGGCTAAAATGCTTCATTAGGCATCTCGTATAGTTAGGGTCATGCATATTAATTTCATGTTGCATATGTTTCATTAGGCATCTCGTATAGTTAGGGTCATGCATACTTCTAACTAGCTTTTGTTTTGGCTTGGAGTATTCTGTAAGTTTTATGCTTTATCATACTTGCATGAGTGTGAGTGTTGGCTTGTTTTGCATGCTTGCTATAAGGATATTTGCTTACTTGCTAAACTGCATGAATGCCTAAGGGTGAAGGCTTGGTTGCTTGAATTGGAACAATTCGATAAATGTGAGTATTAAGCCCACTTTGCATTGCGAAGTGGCAAAATCATGTTTTAAGCCCACCCGAGGGTGGTAAATTTGTGTTTTAGCCCATTTGAGACTGGCACCTTCAAACCATTTTCAAAAACAAACATGAGTTGTTTTGTTCAAGTTCTCGCAATTTAGTCTATACTTGTGTTTGCGTCACATAGTAAAGTTAGCTAATAACCAGAATAAGAACACATGAGGTTTATAAAACAACATATCATGATAGTAGAGGCTGATCTTTGATCGGGCGAGCTGGGTGCTCATTTCAGGACCATCCCCTCTCGTACCCAAGTTCCCGAGCCGAGGCAACTTTGGTGATGACGGACATGTGGCCTTTGGCACGAGTCAGGTTTCCTAAATTTCCCAAAAATAAAATATTTAAGTGGCGACTCTGTAATCTGGCAAAGTAGTCCAATTTTGGCATTATTTGATTTAAAATCGATTTTCCAAAATGATTTGCCAGATTGGACTCTTTTGTTTTTATCAGTTTCACATTGCACTTTGTGAAACTAGATTCAAAATCGTGACAGGAGTCCGAACTATAGGACCAATTCGAGCTCTCCGAAAGTGAGGCGCGAAGAAAGTCGAGTCTACAGGAACCTACTGCTATCGGGTGATGCCGTTTAGGCTAAAGAATGTCGGTGTTACCTATCAAAGGGCTGCAAGCACAATCCTACATGACATGAGTCATAAAGAGGTTGAGGTGTATGTGGATGACATAATTATCAAATCCAAAGAAAGAGAGGGCCAGTACACCATCTTGAAGAAATTCTTTCAACGGATCAGAGAATACAGCCTGAGGTTGAATTCCGCATAAGTGTACTTTCGGCGTAATAGTATGGAAAATGTTGGGTTTCTTGATCACGCAGAGGGGCATTGAGGTAAATCCTTCTAAAATCAAGGCCATCCTAAAAATGCCACCACCGAAGACTAAAAAGGAGGTGCAAGGATTTCTGGGTAAAGTGTAATTTATAAGACAGTTTATTTCTAAATTAACCTTGACTTGTGAACCACTATTTGGTCTCCTAAAGAAAGGAAAGAAGTTCTGACGGGATGATCAAACAATACCTTCAGAATCCGCCTGTGTTGTCGCGCCAGAGCTGGAGAAGCCCTTGATTTTGTATCTGTTAGTAACGAACACAACAAGGGGATGCATGCTTGCTCAGGAATCTGAGGATAGGGTGGAGAAAGCCATCTACTATTTGAGCAAGAAAATGTTGGATTATGAGACCCGCTACACTCCGTTGGTGAAAGCTTGCTTAGCCTTGGTATGGGCTACCAGGAAGTTGAGGCACTACTTATTCGCTCACTATGGAATTCTGGTTTTAAGATTAGATCCCATCAAATAGCTCTTTGAGAAACCAACGCTTACGGGTAGGCTAGCCCATTAGTTACTTTTTCTCTTCAAATTTGATCTGAAGTATGTTACTTGCAAGTCGGTTAAGGGGAGAGCTGTAGCAGAGTTCCTAGCAGATCACCTAGTAGAAAGGGATGAAGCGGTAGAATACCTGTTCCTAGATGAAGCTATTCTGCAAGTTGAGGAAGAGATTTGGACAATGTACTTTGACGGAGCATCTAATCAGTATGGTTATGGGATAGGTGTGTTGCTGATAGCACCCAATAATTCCCAGATACCTTTAGCCTTCAAACTCCGGTTCAAGGTATCCAATAACGAAGCAGAATACGAGGCATGTATCGCTGGTTTGGAAGCCGCCCTGGAATAAGGGGCAAAAAAGTTGGACGTTATCGGTGACTCGAACCTAGTTGTTTCTCAAGCAAAAGGAGACTGGAAGGTCAAAAAAGAAAAGATGAAGATCTATCACCAGACCTTGGATGTTCTGATTCCTAGGTTTGAGAAGCTGACTTTCACACATCTATTAAGAGAGAACAATAGGTTCGCTGACGCTTTATCAACTCTATCTTCCATGATAGACATCCCATTTGGAGTCTGGATGCGTCCGATCATCATTGAGTAGAGATATACACCGGCCAATGAGAGTATCGTCGCAATAGATGAAGCACAAGATCAAAACCCTTGGTTCTATGATATCTGGAACTTCTTGGAAAAAGAGGTTTATCCACCAGGGGCAAATGCCAAAGACAAGAGGGCAATACGGCAGATGGCCGTTCAATTTATCATTTGCAGAGATAAACTGTATAAGAGGGGTCATCTAGCAATGCACAAGTCATGTGTCGAAGCAGAGGAATCAAAGCGCCTGATGGAGGCAATCCATGGGGGAGAGTGCGGAGCACATATGAATGGAGTGATGTTAGCCCAGAAGATTCTCAGGCAAGGTTACTATTGGTTTACTATGGAAGAGGATTGTATTGGTTTTGTTTGGCGATGCCACAAATGCCAAATTCATGCCAATCGCATGAACATCCCACCGTCGAAGCTGTACAATATGACTTCACCATGGCCTTTCTCAGTCTGGGAAATTGACGTTAGTGGGGCGGTCACATCGAAAGGGTCGAATGGGCATAAATACATTTTGGTGGCAATTGACTACTTAACAAAGTGGGTGGAAGCTTAGTCCTACGCAGTGTTGAAAGCAAAGCACGTGGCTAAGTTCATCCAAAACAACATCATTTGCCGATATGGAGTTCTAAACGAGATTATATCAAATAATGGCTCCCATTTCAAGAAAGAAGTGATCAACTTGTTGGAGAAATACAACGTGGCTTTTCATAAGTCATCTACATACCGGCCACAAACCAACGAAGTTGTTGAGGCCGCCAGTAAGAACATCAAACATATTCTACAGAAGATGGTTGAGACTTACAGGGATTGGCTAGACAAATTGCCATTTGCACTCTGGGGCTATAGAACTTCAATTCGGCGTCTACAGGGGCAACTCCTTGCTCTCTTGTCTATGGGATGGAAGCTATTCTGCCAATTGAAATAGAAGTCCTGTTGCTGCGAGTTATGGCTGAGTGTCAAATAGTAGAGGTGGGCGGGCAACAGAGTAGGTTTGAAGAGCTGATGCTGCTTGATGAGAGAAGGCTGAAAGCATTGTATCATGTTCAGGGCTATCAACGTAGGATTGCTAGGGCTTTTAACAAGAACGTTAAGTCCCGAAATCTCAAAGAAGGGGATTTGGTGCTGAAAGACAACCGAGCTCCCATCCATTACCCTAGGGACAAGTTCAGACCTAATTGGACTGGTCCTTACATCATTAAAAGTATCTGGTCGGGTAGAACTGTTATCCTTTTGGACCTGGATGGCCTAGAATTTTCCCAACCGATCAACATGGACAAGTTAAAGAAATACTATCCCTGAGAGGCTCGCTAGGTCGAAGCTGTTCTGCCAATTGAAATAGAAGTCCTGTTGCTGCGAGTTATGGCTGAGTGTCAAATAGTAGAGGTGGGCGGGCAACAGAGTAGGTTTGAAGAGCTGATGCTGCTTGATGAGAGAAGGCTGAAAGCATTGTATCATGTTCAGGGCTATCAACGTAGGATTGCTAGGGCTTTTAACAAGAACGTTAAGTCCCGAAATCTCAAAGAAGGGGATTTGGTGCTGAAAGACAACCGAGCTCCCATCCATAACCCTAGGGACAAGTTCAGACCTAATTGGACTGGTCCTTACATCATTAAAACTATCTGGTCGGGTAGAACTGTTATCCTCTTGGACCTGGATGGCCTAGAATTTTCCCAACCGATCAACATGGACAAGTTAAAGAAATACTATCCCTGAGAGGCTCGCTAGGCCGAAAACCTGGAAGGGTGACCTAGGCAAAAGTTAGAGAACAAAAAATTAGAAAAAAGAAAAATTGAGCTTGCAAGGTTAAAAACCCTAAAGGGCAACCTTGGCAAAAGTTAGAGCGCAAAAGGAGAGTATTAATACTCGAGTGAACCCGAACCAAACTATGTAAGGCCTGATTCCCATCTTCGGGATACCAAGGCAACTTCATCTTGAAGTCTGGCCATAAGCACCTCCAAATCAACTGTCCTATCCATATGTTTGATCAGGTCATCTTTGTTTGCTCTCTACCTGAGGGTTTGGTTGTGATCTTTACTCTGAGAGAAGAGCTGGTTACAATGTTGAGTAGTGTCATTCAGTCAAGGGGTAATTTATGATCTTCAGATTCGGGGTTGTACATATCAAGATTGATTCCATGCGTGCCAAGTGGTAATCCTTATCAAAAATGGTTTTGAAAAGTTTTGATAAAACTTGATTTTGTTCAAATTTTACCTTTTACAACTTAGACCATATTTGGACCAAAAGAAAAATTTTCAATGCTCACAACTTTAATTTCATTGATTTCAATACAAAGTCCTCCAACTCTTGATACAAATCAAAGTTTCTTTTATTACATTCATAAAACTTGAAAAGTAAAGATCAAAGCAATAAGCTAGGGGAATAGATGAGTCAGGTGTTCTTGCGTCCCCCGCTCATGCTTGTGGAAGCTTCTGATGCCAAAGTGGGCCCGGTTTGTGCTTCTTCCTCGAGCCAAACCAGGCACTTGCCAGAAAGGGCATAGCTGAAACTAGGAGCATGGGCCAAAAGCTCTCTCGTCCTCCAAGTAGTAAGGTACCTGGCCAAATGTGAACCTTGGATAGGGAATGAAACCGAGTGCTTTACCCCTTCTTCTGGGCAGGTTTGATCATGTCCAAATTGACAACTAAATCAGACCGGAAAGTAGAATACACAGTGTGTTAGGCTGATCAACTGAATTCCAGGTTGTCGAGTTATGCTGTAGCTAATTTCGATCAGATTAAGCCTGGAGCAACGCCAAGCAATGTCAGCAGCAGACCTGTTGCACATCCAATGGCACCACCATCCCTCCTTCAAAAAATCCACTAGTTATTGGCGGAAGAAGTATGCTCGAGCTAAGTATGCAGGGCAAGAGTCTATTACCCTCAGCTTATCCATAAGCCACACCTGGGGAGGGATGAAAAAAAGAGAGATTAAAGAGTAGAGAGATGTACGTTGAGAGAAAAGTGAGAAAAGGGCTTTGAGAGAAAAATAGAGCATGAGTGCCGAGAGATGTGAGAAACACATATTAGAAAAGGTAGGAAACATTACTTGAAGGAGTAGTGGACTCCCTACGAATTTGGTGGTCTCTCGCCGATGGAAGGCGTCTAAGCCCATTAAAGTCTCGACCAGCACCAAGCCGATGCAACTCTTTCCTCTTTCAAACCTTGGGCCACTTCAATTAGCCGAATATTAGACCTGCTGAAACAAGGGGCAAGGAAGAAATTTGCCAGCATACACAAGCAAATGGCGTGTTGCCTAAAACCCTGCCAAAGAAGATTACCTCGGTCGCCAACATTAGACAATTGATGAATCAGACTAGGAATATCCAGCTCTCGATCGTGGACCAAGGATAGAGACTCATGAATTGTGAGCCCACATATCCGTCCCAAAGCTTGGATGTGGCCGAAACGAGGCTGAGGTATGATTTCCTCATCGCGCTGGGATTCTATAAGTGCCTGAAATTCTTCAATTGTCGGGAATATCTCTTCTTCCCCGAAGCTAAAGACGTGTGGAATCGGGTTTCAGCATCTAGCCGTGGCATGAAGGAACGGAAAACAAAGTGGAGAACATCCTCTGCTTATGCTTGTGAAAGTCTCTGCCGCCAAAGTTGGCCCAACCTGTGCCTCGTCCTCCAGCCAAGCTAAGCATTCGCTGGAAAAGGCATAACTAAAACTAAGGGCAAGGGCCAAAAGCTCTCTCGTCCTCTAAGAAGTGAGGTACGGAGTCAAGTGTGAACCACAAAGTGGGAATGAAGTTGGGTATTCTACTCCCTCATTTGAATGGGTCTGATCATGTCCAAACTGGCGTCTAAACTAGAAGGGGAAGTAAAACATGCAGTGGGTGAGGCCAATTAACTGTATGCTCAGTAGTCGGAATATGTTGTAGCTCATCTCAGTCAAGTTAAGCCAGGGGCAATGCCAAGCTATGTCAGCTGTAGATCTGCTGCACATCCAGTTGCACCACTATCCCTCTTTGGGAAAGTCCACTACTTGCTGGCGGAAGAAGTAAGCTCGAGTTAAATATTCAGGGCAAGGGTCCACCACTTTCAGCTTATCCATGAGCCATACCTAAGAAGGGATGAAAAATAAGAGAGATTAAAGAATAGAGAGATGTATGTTGACAAAAAAGGAAATAAAGGGCTTTGAGAGAAAATAGAGTGTGAGTGCCGAGTGATGTGAGAATCACATATATAAGAAATGGTGGAAAACAATACCTGGAGTAGTAGTGGACTCCCCGCAAACCTAGTGGTCTCTCGCTGATGAAAAGCATCTAAACCCATCAAGGTCTCGGCCAGTGCTAAACCAATGCAGTTTTTACCCTCTATCAGGAATTGGGCTACTTCGATTAGCTTAATGCTGGCTCCATCGTAACTAGGGGCAAGAAGAAAATGCGCGAGCACACATAAACAGAGGGCACGTTGCCGAAAGCCTCGCCAAAAAAGATCACCTTTGTCTCCAAGGTTAGAAAACCGATCAATCAAACTGGGTACATCTAGCTCCCCGTCAGGAGCCAAAGATCGAGCATTGTGCAAAGTAAGCCCACACATCCATCATAAAGCCAGGGCATGGCTAAAACAGGGCTGAGGCATGATTTTCTCATTGCGTTGGGATTCCAACAATGCTTGAAACTCTTCAAGGGTCGGACACATTTCCTGTGCTCTAAAGCAAAATATGTGTGTAATTAGGTCCTAGCATCAGGCTGCGACATGGAGGAACGGAAAACAAAGCGGAGAACGGCTCAGTGGGAAAAGTGCATTTATGCCGAAACCCCAAAAATTCACCCTTTCCGAGCCATCTAAAATCGCAATCCAATATGAGAGTTTTTCGGCGAAAAATGGCTCCATTTGTGAAGAATTTGCAGCTGAAAAGAAGAAATCACGAAGCTCAACCTTTTGTAGAAGATAAGGCAGTGAGCGGAAACCATGTGTCAACAATCTAGAGGTCCTACACATTGATGGCCGGCAGGTGGCCAGCGAGCCCCTCTCACAGCCTGCGGGGACAACCCCTATTTGTGGCCGGCAGCCCTCCTCTTAGGCCTGATGTCGTCTTTTATACTGAAAAATGCTAAAAGCATGTGTTTTGTTCTGTTCTTTGTGTGTCTTGAGGTCTTGTTTTGAGTCTTTTTTGGTTTTAGCAAGTTTGTTGAGTTTGTATCTCTGTTGTGTTGTTTTGTTTATCGAGTTGTGCGCTGTTTCGTTTATGGAGTTGTTGTTTTGTTTATCAAGTTGTATATTGCTTTTTATATCAGTTGTTGGTCGGTTCATTACTCGATTAAGATTTGGTTTCAATCAAGAGTACTCTTGGCTGTTTCGTTTCCATGTCCATTCCCTGCTATGTGATACGTGTTCATGATGCAAAAAATAACACTTTTTCATAAAAACTGGTTTTTATTCCGATCATGGTTGTTTTTACAAAAGAGGAGTACAAGTTTTTAAAGCAAATAAAACTTGTCTGAAGTTATACAATGTGCTAATGCTATAAACAAAAAGAAAATAAGCAAAAATACAAAAAATCAGCGCTGATCGCCTCAGGTCGAGAGGCCCTCTTCGTCCTCTTCCTCAGAAGAGGACTCTGGGGCACTATCTCCGTCAACGCCACTGTCTAAACCTGAACCGAAACCCGAGCCGGTGTCATCTCCGCTCTCTGCTCCAGAGCCCTCCTCAGTATCGTCGCCTCCACTCTCGGAACTCGAGCCAGCGTCGTCTCCACTCTCAAATGACTCTGAATGCTGACTTATTGCCTCCTCAGAATCGCTCGTCTCAACATCATCATCACTCAGAACGGGCTCTAAACAGCCGCTCTCGTCTCGGGTGCCCCTAGCTCTGCCTCGGCCGCGTGCTGGAGCCCGTCTTTCTCCCCTCCCTGCTGCTGGAAGAGGTACTGCTGCTGCTGGTGTTGCAGCTGCCGTTGGTGCCATCGGTATGGGTGGGATCTGAAAAGACAGTTGTCACATATCAGTTACAGCATGTGTATCAGATACAAGTATGGTGTGCAGAATGAGTGTATGTAAAATACAAAATGCAGAATGCAGAGAGCAGAATGTGTATACAGTGTACAGAAAGTACAAGCGTAGAATGCAGAAAGCAGAATGTGTAGTAGAGTATACAGAGAACACAGATACAAAGAATGAAAAATGTGCAATGCAGAAAGTGCAAAGTATAGATATATGCAGTGTATAGAAAGTACAAAGCAAAAAGCATAGAAATAAAAGATAGAAAATGTAAAGCAGAGATGTAAAGTATACCTCCTAGGCTCTCCAATAGCCATATAATGTGGCGAGGCCAGCTACACCCGAATCATATAGCCGGATCTGAGGCAAGTCCACCAGGGCGCTTAGGAGATATAGCCCTATGCTATTCCACCTGTTCGCAAACAAGGTGGTACCGAAGAGGAACATCAAAAAGCCCCAGGCGTAATGATCGGTCTCCTCCGGGGTCTCTACCTCTCTCCCTCGGAAGTGCTCGGCGAACCAGCTGTATCGCACCGTCCTCAATTAGAAGAGAAGTGGGCGTGCTCCCAGTAGGTGTAGCTAGGCAGCCTCCCACTCGCCTATGTGCATATCGTAAAGGATCGGATTACCCCTTACTTCTACACCCGTAAGCATGGCGAAGTCATAGGGAGTCATTGTCATCTCCCCGGCGGTGAAGAAGTGGAAGGAGTTGGTGGCATCCCACCACCGCTCCACTAATGCACCGAGAAGCGGTCGACTTGCGATATGGCACGATAGCCCTATGCAGAATAAGCCAAAGACGGCCTCATCGATAATGTAGCGGACACTGGCAGGGAGCTCCATATACTAGTCCCTCGCGGACGTGGCTCTATAGCCCCTAATAGAGCAAGAGTCCTCCTGTGATCAGAATAGTGATATAAGAACAGGTAGACGAAAAGCAGAGTAAGAAATATAATGCAAGAGTGTGATTGTAGACACCCCATTTTTGACCCGACCTTATGACTCAGACGTCATCGATTGAGCGCTCGGTGATCACGCATGTTGTGCTCGTTTCGAGGTTTCGGAGTTTTTGGCCGAGAGCCTCACCTCTAGACCTCGGGACCCTTTCTACTTTAACTCGATCCGTGGACCGAGTTTTGTTTTCTCTTCCTGGAGGGAGGGAGAGGTCTTGTAGACCATCTCTCAGTGGTCGTAGACTACTTTTCGTGGTCGTAGGCCACTGTTCCCGTTTGGAGACTAGTTTCCGATCTTCAGAGCCGTCGACCGTACGCCTCGGTTTGGGACCACTTAACATTCTCCGTTTGGCACGTTCTTTGGAACACAACTTGTTTCCTCTATCTACAGGGACACTGTGGTCTGAGAGACCACTTTTGTGGTCGTACGCCACTTTTTGTGCTCAACAACCAGTTTTCCAGGGCCCCAGCCGCGCGCTTTGCCTCCCGAACTCTCGTTTTTCATCTGTGTCGGTTCATTTTTGGCATGAACCTTGTTTTCCTTATTTGGGAGGTGGTACAAGGGTGGGAGACCACATTTTCTCCTTGGAGACCACTTTTCCCTGCCAGCCAGTTTTCTTGTCGGGAAACTGGTTTTCTTGGTCTTTGGGCCACATTTTCTGGTTTTCCACCCCACCATTGGCTTTCTTTCAGTGTAGAGACCACCAATACCCTTGTCCGACCACTTTTTATCTGGGAGACCACTTGCCCTGGTCAGCCGACCAGGGAAAGTGGTTGGCCGACCACCTTTTCTGGTCGGCTGGTTTCCTCCTGTTTTGTCAAATTGTGTGGATGCCAACTGGAAGGCACAGACTGTATCCTCCATACACGTGTATGGAGGATTTGCATCCAAGCTTTTAGCTTCTTGAGGAAGCTTTAACTTCAAACCTGTATAAGAGAGGCCCTCCCTCTCCTTTGCACAGGTTCAGATTTTGGTAAGAGGCAAAATACATATCTCTCTTTACATCTCTATATTTTGGCTCAAAGTGTGTATTGTTCTTGACCTATTGCACCACACCTCATAGCCATACACCTCCACCATTGATCTAAGGTTCTTGGAGGGTATTTTCAGAGGTTGAAGAGTTGGTTTTTGGTCCCAAAACTTACTGGTTTTTGCTGAGCTTCAAGGGTAACTCCTTTTCCCTCTTTTTAAGCTCTATCTTGATCATTCTCTTAGCCATACTTGCATGCATATTTAGGCTTTGTTGTCAACTGAAAAAAGCTTCATATTTAAGTGTTTTTCATGTTTGTTTAAGGCTCTTTTGGTGTTAAGGGTCATCTACCCTCTTGCATGCTCTATTTAGCCTTGTTTTGTGCCATGCCATGAGACCTTTGTGTTGATCTTTGCTTGGCCTTTTAGCCACTGAAATCGAGCGGATTTTCAATGGTTGGCATGTGATTTTGAGGGCCTAATCAGAGAGGGAGACCCTCTCTCTTTTGGCCTTGTTTGTTTGCATTTTTGGCCTTTCAAAGGAGCACAGACTTTCATACTTCCAAGGCTTGGTTCAGACCCTTTTTGGTGACTTTTGGAACCTGCCTAAACTCTTTCTATGGCTGGTTTGATCACTTTGTGTTTGCCTCTTGCATGTGTAGAATAATCCCTTTCATGGCTTATCAAAGTAGCACCTCTCACTTCGAAAGAGTCGCCACTTAATTTTTATAGGTAATTAAGACACCTTTAACAATGAAAACTAAGCCAAGGACCTGATCTGTCATAACTAGAGATTACCAATTCGGGAGATAACGTACCAAAGGGGAAGGTCATTGAATGAAAGCACCCATTTTTTGCCCAATCCAAATATTGGCCTCTACTAATATTCTATTTTATGATTGTAGAGATTAATTATTTCATACAAGCCTAAAACCATTACTAACACTAAAACTAGATTTTTTAATAAAATAAATATCATTTACCTTAAACTAAGGAGTAAAGCCATATTTTTCCAAAAACAATGATTTTTCAACATAAATAGATTTTTAATAATCCATGGCCATACACCTAAACTAAGATAAACAATACTCACGAAATCATTCAAAACATATAATTTTGCACAGAAAGCATTTAATTTGGACTATTTGAGAACAATGCATAGAACCAAGTAGATGCTATAGAGAATAATGGAAGCTTACCCAGATGCCCACTCAAGCGCCTTACATGCAATACATAAATTAAATATGACCTAATATACAACTAATCAAGCAAGAAATGACCCTAAGCCTAGTTTGAGGCTACTAAGATGATGATTATGCACAAAATAGCAAATAATGAGTAAAAAGAGAAAAATGCAAGAAGTACATAATGATTCAAGCCGGGCTTATGCATGCTTACTACATGATTAAATAATGCGTAGAACATAGTGTTTAATAATAAATAAAGGAAACATACAAGGATAGGTGAGAAAGCTAACAAAACTAACAACCTACATGATAAGATGATGGATTAACACCCTAGCATGGATGAGCACTAAAAAATAAAGCAAAAAGGTACTGAAATATGAAAAGTAAAGGAGTTTTACTTGCTGATTGATTAAATTGAAGGCATGTAAAGATAAGTGCAAGAAAACAAAGATTTTCTTGCTTGCAAGCCTCTCTCAAGCAAAGGTTCCTAAGTTAATTCAAGTTCTTCAAGTCCTTAGAATATTTTTTAAGTGTTTTTGGTTGCTGCATGTGTGGAAATTTCAGAGCTAAGGCAAAAGAGGAAGAAAAGAGCACCCTAGGGCTTTCCATCGCTTTCTCTTGCTGCCTCTCTCCAATATTGCTCCAAAATTGAGTTTCCAAAACTGGTTTTGCCTCGTTTGGAACTGCGCACTCACAACTCATACGCGTATGCACAATACACGTGTGTGCACATAGCTCACAAGAATCCACACCACCTGCCTTAGTACACGTGCCATCCATGCATGCACAAGTGCAAAGTCCCATGCCCTTGGCTTGCTTGTGGCCCAAGTATGCCCGAATTCTTTCTAATAAATGTTTTTAATAAAATCGGCTACTGATTTTGGAAAATGTCATTGATCAAGGCATAATCGGGCTTCCCCTTCTTTCTTGGGGTTAGAAAGTTGGTTTTTAGTTAAAACGGGTCCAGGGATAAAATGATCATTTTGGCAAAAAACTTAATTTTTGGCCAAAATGGGTTTATACAGCAACTCCAAACAACCTCAAACAATATAAAGATAAAGTAATTACCGTTTCATCATCGGGAGGCTTGCAAGCACCCAAGGTCTCAGGGTTAGTGAAAATGGGGTGTCTACAACGATTGATCGCCAACCTAGAAAATTAGTTCAAAAGGGCTGGAACACCTTCAACCAATCCAAAATTCGAAACAAAAGAGACAAGGGGAGAATTAAGACAAATCCTAATAGCGAATAGACAATAAACAAGTCCTAATATTCAATACAAGTAAATAAGGGAATCAAATTTCCTTAAACCCTCCTAGGGGACTTTCAAATTGCCTTTCCATTTGTGCTTGGTGCGATGTGTGCTGGTGTAGTGTGATGTAATGATATGCCATAGGAATCCAGTTCAAAAGTTAAAAATAATGTGCCTCGAAGGGCATGCCAGTGCCTGTGCTTGAGTTTAGGATGTAGCTATGCCTTAAAGGCGGCCTTAGAGTGACATAAACTGGCCACACATGTAGGGCATGTAAGCCACGTGTGCATGCACGCACCTGGCCCGATGTACGTGCTCACAATCGGTGAATGTAAATAGTTCCACATGGATGTGAAGGGTTTAAAAGGTGTTTCCACCTCATTTCTTCACTCACCACTTTTGAAAATCCTCTATCTTCTTTCCTAGCTTTCCTTCTCCTTTCCTCAATGCTCTTTCATCATCCTGGTCCTAGGGTTTTCATATAACTCTTTGGTTTCCACGTGTTGTGAGCTTCGTTTTACCGAATGGTTTTTTATTTTGTCAACTCCTCGATGATACTCAGGTACTTTCACTATTTTTCTAAGCTTTCTGGCTTTTCACTGACTTCTTTGTATTTTCATTACAATGCCATGACTGTTCGGACTTTTTGGTGATTTGTTGCATACTTTCCATGAATGCCAAGTGTTTTCCCATATATTTCCCATTATTCTGTGAATATTTTTGCCCATGCATGTCATACTGTTATGAACAATATACCGACAGCCATTCACTTGAACTTTTTATCAGTTTTATGCACTCTTCCACTGAGTTTTATACTTTTTGCATTAGTTACTCTTTTTCAGCCACCTTGTTGCTTGTGAATGGTTTGTATATGGCTAGTGTAATAGCTGTTTTTGGGTGATCGCTCTAGCGATCATTTGGTCGCTTGAGCGAAGATTTGCAACTCCTAGTATCTCACATGTTAGCAGGCGAGACCGCTTGAGCGAAGGAATTGTCGCTCGAGTGTAAAATGTGAGCTCTCAGTATTTTCACTATAACTCTACAAAACTTCTGAGACCTTACGTTTACCGCTCGAGCAGTGGAAAGTTCACTCGAGCGGTCCCTTTGCATTTTGGTACTTTGCTCGAGCGGTGGAAGTTTCGTTCGAGCAGTCATGTCAGGACAATGGATTTAAAACTCAATCCAAATACATTTTTGACACACTTTTTCATCTTTTCTCTCTCTTTTCCCTTTCTTCGAAAATCCTAACCTTAAAACTCTAGATTTCATCTATCAATAGCAAGAATCTATCCTTATGTCTTCATCAAAAGTTGTTACCCTCACCAAAGGCTACGTTTTGAACCGATTAGATCGCGTTATTTCAAAAGTTCATTACGTAGATCTTCATCTCTCCCTCCACAACTTTGTGGTAGGAATATCTTTAGCCTTGTATATTTATATTTTGATCTAAATAAGAGTGAATCTTGTGATGTATGGTACTATACAGATGAGCGATATACATATATATACGGGTGGGTTTTGTGCAATCAAGTATTTATTTGAGAAATTGATGATGGATTATGCTTTCAACTATAATAGGAAATAAATGTGCTTAAATCAAAGAAAGGAAACATTGGTGTGGAAAAACCTGAAATTTTTACATGAACCCTAAGGGATTGTCCATGAAATTGATAAGGTTGATGGTTGATGGTTGATGGTTTAAATTTAAGAATCCTTGTGATTGTGGGTGTTGTGTGAAAATGTCACACCCCAAATCCGGGCATGACCGGCCATGGCCCACAGGGACTTAGCCCAAGGCACACGTAAGCCTAAACACGAATCCAATCACATTGAACATCTGAACAATAGTCCAATAATAAATAACCAAAACTCAATCCAGACATGCCACAATTATAAACGGCAAAATCAACCGTAATCAAAAGCCATCCAAACTTATGGGATATAAAAAAACTCACATATCAAAAATAATCCTAAATGAACTTCGATAAGAATAAATATAAATATGCACAAACTTGACATAACACTCTAAACTAAAGGAATGCCCTAGAGGTCCATGCAATTGAGTCCCCGCTACGCCATGAGTCCACTCTAAGTCCTTCTAACACCTGGAAATGGTAAACAACTAAGTCAGCTGATAGCTCAGTGAGTAGCAACATGGATAGTAAATACAGTTTTGAAAACAGGGTTCAATTCCAAAATAAGATATATATTACAGAAACTACATTGGCATACAGTTTGGTAAATACAATCTGTTTAAAAAAGAAGGTTCTACAGTTCAACACTTAAAATACTCATGTCTCGCAAGGACATGATAAACAACATTTTTCACTTAAAACAGATTATAACATAAACACCAATAATTTTCTGGGTACCAAGAAAAGCAAATAATATGCCACACAGTTCTCAAAGCTATGAGCCCCGTTGGATCCAATACCGAACTAAGAGTCATCCTCAAGGTGGCACCTGGGCCTTTTCTCAAAGACGATCCGATTGAAGGTCACCTAGTTGTTTTTAAAGGTCTGTTCCTTACAATCGTTGAGCACTAGAGTCATCACGGCCCAACCCGGATCTGCGACCGGCCATCCCGGCTTCATGCAAAAGATGACCGTCCTCCCTCTCCCCACTTTTGGAGATCTACATGAGATTGGAGTGCAGATCGAGGACGCTCTGAAATAGGGCCTGATTGACAATGTATGCCAAGTTCACACATGTTTCAGAAATAATTTGATTCCATTGATAATATAATAATTTATCAAAACAATTTAGTCTTGAAACAACAATTTAATTTTCCAATAGTTCAGGGTAGGGAAACATTTATAAAAATATGTAGCATGATACTACTCACCTGGAAACGAAATAATATAATCCTCAAATAGAGTATGAAAGTCCAACTAGTGCCCTGAACCAATATGAAAACTACACGTCACTACTAATTTAAAAATACTAAAGGATACGAACTAAGTAACCCCAAACTAAAGCGCACTAACACGGCTCAGCCCAACTCACCGTTACTCTTAAATATTACCTAGGTTCATGTTCTTCAAGGTCTAAAATCACCCAAGACATAGGTTCCGATCGAAACTTAACTAAAAGTGACTTTAAGATAAAACAGAGTTTTTCCAATCTATTCGCTAACTTTGAAAATTATAAACCCACTCCACGTTGTTCAAAAAATTCTAAAACCCTGCAGCTATCAACTAATATATCCTAAGTTTCAAACCCAATTGGTTTCACTTGATTTGCTTATCAAATTAATTATCTACAATTTATTATATCCAAACAGGTTATTTTCTACAGCACTTTAAGAAATTGCCGGTTCTCTTAATATACATGAGCAATCAATGCAAGGCCAAAAATTTAAGAAACTAGACTCGTAACCGGTTCTAATGACGCTGATTTGATAATTTTTGGATTTATACCCAAAGAGAACAGCACTCCCGAACTTACTGTTTCGGACTGGTTTCCTAGACAGATTTGAATACCTCAATTTATATGGATTTGACTACCAAAAATTATGAAAAAATTCAGATATGCAATTCAATATGTAATTAATCTACTGTAAAAATTTCAGTTTAAAATCTTTCATTTGATATGGTTTCTTGATTTTTAAAGTTTGCGATTCTGTGCAGAATTTTTGAACTAAAAATAATACCCATTCTTTATACATGAATTTAACTCCTCAAATTTCTTAACAGTATATATATATATACAAAATACATAAACCTACAACCTCTCCATCAATGAACTAAATAATAATAGAGTAAGGATGAAGAACAAAAACAAAAGGAAGAAGAGAGATAAAGACCTACCACACACCCAAAAATCCTTCTTTGTTTGCAACCCTTTCTTTTTCTTCTTCTTATTTTCTCTCAACCCTTCTCTCCCGTGGCTACTGTGTTTGCTGCTGCTATAGTGTAGATTAGGAACCCTAGGGTTATTATATATTGTATTAGGCAACTTAGGGTTACTTTATATATCTAAACAAAAGGCTCTAAATTATTATCTCTTTATATTATTTTAATTTCTATCTCTATTAAAATATAAATATTATTAGATCAAAATATGCTTACTAATTTGACACTTAAATTTATTTATTTATTTATTTTTTTAAATAAAAAATCTTGCCTCTAAATTAAAGACTTTCACCATAAATTTATTTTAGGTTTAAAAATTAATTAAATGACCTTCCAATAATATTTAATTTGCAATTAAAGATTCACAACAAAATATTTGAGATTTGTAAAATTATTATTATCTAATTATTTACTTGATTTTTATATTCGGGTTCTCACAGTTATGCTGTCCGTTTTTCTGGTTGTTCATTTCCTTATTATGCTTTAGTTATCTTTTTGCTAGGTAGTTTAGCACAATTGCTTCCGACCAAGAAGATATTCCCCAAGCACTGTGGACTAGAGGTCGCAGACTTCATCAATCTGAGGATCTGATAGACGGACAACCAGTGTTCTACTCTTTATCCCCGGTTGCTAGACGGAGGTTAGTGAGGCACAGTGTGTCAGTACCGCGGTTCCCAGATCAGTGGTCCTTGAACAGTCAGGTTGAGATTTCCGAGACTACTGCAGAGGCAGATATACCGGCAGTTCAATTAGATCAGGGTAGTATAGCAGGAATGGAGGAAATGATGCGTCAACTCCAAGAAAGTATGAAAACTATGCAGCAGGACGCTGTTCGTCAAGCAGAATTTGCCAAACAATAGGCTGAGGTCATGGCTCAACAGACAGAGTTAATTGCCAGGCTACAACAGCAAACCGGAGCATCTGCTTCACACCAAGCTCCACCCCCACCAAGAGTCCCAACACCCGGGGAGACGGCGAATGTCCAGAATGTCCAGGAGGATACAGACATCCCAACGGGGCCACCTCCGCCCCCGATTCTACCTCAACTATCCAAGGCACCCACGCCTATCAATCTATCGAATTCTCCCTTTGAGTTCGAGGTGGACCCCACGACATTAAAAGTGAGCAAGCTTGAAAAGCTGTTCAAGAAATCTCAAGGTGTGAAGTCCGTTCTGGACATTGAGGACGGGTATACCGATGCGGCTATGACGCTGCCAGACCGATTTAAGATGCCACATATTGACCGCTGTAGACACCCCATTTTTGACCGACCTTAAGACTCAGACGTCACTGATTGAGCGCTTGGTGATGTTGCATAATGTGCTCGTTCAGAAGTTTCAGAGTCGCGGCCGTGAGCCCTGCCTCCGGACTTCCGAACCCTCTTTTGTGCTTTGCCTCGGTTTGCGAACCAGGCTCGGTTTTCTATGTTTCTTTTCATGAGGGGAGGGAGAGGTCCCGTAGACCATCTCTCAGTGGCCGTGGGCTACATTTTGTGGCCGCAGGCCATTTTGCCCATTTCGGAGTCCGGTTCCCGGTTTTCGGAGCCGTCAGGCCGTGTGCCTCGGTTCGGGACCGCCTAACCATCTCTGTTTGTTCTGATTTTTGGTATACTTCCTTTTTACTCCCTTTTGAGGGACACTGGGGTCTGAGAAACCCACTTCGTGGCCGAACGCCACTTTCGGTGGGAGCGGTTGAGGCCGTATGCGTGATTGGTGGCACGAGGATCGAGACATGCATATATCTGTGCAAATACATT
>NW_021027296.1:1457182-1467496 GCF_004153795.1 Camellia sinensis | reverse complement strand
ACTCTATATGGCAGCCCCATAGGATGAGGTAGCGTGTATGCGCCTCAATTATGGATACTGAATCAACCTAGTTTGTCACCCTGTTGGAGAATGGGGAAAGCTGCGACCATAGTCAGGGAGAAAAGTAGTACCTGCAGTTTGGAAGCACAATCAAAAGGGGAAGATCCCCAGCAGCATAACGTGAGTCATCACCAATTGCCCCTGTAAGGTACTTTCACTTCCCAGCTGCATCGCATTTCATCATCTATTACTTCTATTACATTCCATATAGCATTTATCGCATGCATCTACTGCATTATCCATTTTATCGCTTGCATCCTTTCCATGTTAAGCTTAGTCTGGCATGTGCTCATACATTTCCTTCGTTGAAGCATGGTTCTGTGCTAATGTATACGTGCCTATTCCACTAAGAGAATTGTGGTCTGAGGGTGTCGACACCTTTTCTGTGTTAGACGTGGTCTTTTTGTGTCTATACCTTTTCTATGTAAAATGTGGTTTGGCTGCATGCTTTATTCACTGTATTTATTGCATCCTTTGCATCATAGCTTGTTTCGTTACATTTAACATGTAGGATCGCGATCTTTCCTCAGCAGATCATTCCTCATTTATATCATCCCACCCAATTACTTGTATTCTTTCTACGAAACACATAGTTCTGCATGTGCACACGCCTATCCCACTAAGAGAATTGTTGTTTGAGGGTTCCGACACCTTTTCTATGTTAAACGTAGTTTGATTTTGCATCTCCATCCCTTTTATGATATTTGTGTGGTTTTGCACTGCTTGTGGTTTGATTATCTCAATTACATTACATATCGTTTGCATTGTTTCGTTACAATGCATATCATTTGTATTGTTTTGTTGCATTGTGTATCATTTTGCATTCTGCCCCTGAACTACGTTGGATTGATTCCTTGCAAAGGGATACGTAGGCAACCTTCGGGTTTAACCAACTGCATTTACATTTTATTTGTTTGTCCAAGTCTTCGGCCTTGTCAAAAATGGGTCATCTTTGGGCTTTGACATTCACTCACACCATTTCATGACTCTGAGCTTTGTCAAAGAGGGGTAACTGTAGACACCCCATTTTTGACCGCCCTTAAGACTTGGGCGTAACTGATTGTTTACTTGGTGATGAAAGTTGTGCAATGCAAAGATTCAATTTCTTCAGTAAGAGGAGCTTTAAACCCTAACCTCACACCCCTTTTTGGACCAAATCCTTTTGACTAAAATGTTTGTTTAGACCTTAAAACCTCCTTCGAAATGTTTTTGAAAATGATTCTACGATGTTCTGAGGCTCGTATTTTGTTAAATGTTGCGCTTTTCAGTAAACCAAACAAGGACAAAGTGGAAATGAATGAAAGAGAGGTGAACTCTTTGAAAAATATTTCAAAACACCTTATTTAGGGGTTTAGATTTGAAGAAAATGGCAGAGGAGAGAAGAAAACTAGTTGAGGAGAAGTTTGGCATGAATCCGGTAGGATCGAAACTGAGCAGTCTTCACTAAAAGAGGCATATCCTTTTGCATACTTGGAATTTTGATGTGAGGCTTCTAGAATTAGAAATAAGACTTTAAGGGCTTCAATTTAGGCTCAAGAATGACCTGCAAAGGAGTAAAGATGAAGGAGATATTCCCATTTGAAGTTGGGCCCAAAAAGCAAAATTTTCTAGCCAACCAAAGGTGGAGGTTACTGATCATGAATGGGGTTTTCTAGCCATGTGCCGGCCATGAATGGACTTTTCTGACCCCCTTCTATCCAATAGTGATCCTTTCCGGCCAAGAATGGACATGTGCCGGCCATCAATGATGGCTTGTCGGCCATTGATGCAAAAAGTCAGATTTTGGCAGATATTTGTGTTTGAACTGTTCCAGCTGTCCCTTTTGGGATATTTTCAACCAAGGCTTGCATTATTCTATATATAGAGAGCGTTCTCTATTGTTTTGGAGGTGAGAACATTTGAGGAAGAAAATTTTGGGAGCCTCTTTCTCTACATTTTTCTCTCTCTTGAACCTTTGTGCATAAGTGCATACAAGTGTAGACACACTTCTCCTTTGCCTATACATCCTTGACCAAAGTTGGTTATCCTTGAGCTAAGGTTCTAGGAGGTCTTCTTGGAGCTCTTGGAGCTGATTTTGCTTGGTTTTGTTGCCTAAAATTGTGTTGTGCTTCAAGAGGTATAACTTTCTCCCTTTAAGCTTGTTTTTTATACTTGCTTTGCCATCTTTTTTCCACCATTTCAAGGCTGGTTTTGGCATGTAAAAAGTTCTGTTTTTCAGTCCTGAAAGTGATGGTTTGACCCTTTGTGAGTTAGGGGGTTGTTCCCCTTTTTTGCTCTTTAGCTTGTTAAGCTTTTTGCACCATTTCTTATCACCTTCAAACCAAACTTTTTAGGCCTTTTTACTACTGAAACTCAGAGGTTTTACAGTGACAAAAACCATATTTTGAGGTCCAAAATAGGAGGGGTTGGCCTCCCCTCCTTGTGTCTTGTTTGCATGTGTAGATAGCCTAACATGTGAGCATTTTTTCTGCCTTTTTGTGACTTGATCTCAACATGTTTTTGCTATTTTTTGACTTGTCTAAGCTCTGTTTTGAGTTGGTTTGGCCACTTGTGGCTTGCTTTGTATGCTTGTAGTGCAATTGTGCTTAATAGTCTAGTTTGTGTTGTGTTAGCCTTTCATTCTAGCCTTTTTTAGCTTACTTCAAGCATGTTTTAGAACTCCTTTTAAACTATTTTATGACTGTTTGAAAGTGTTTGTCCCTTGTGAGCTTTGTATTGCATGGCTATAGTGTAATGGCCTTCACTAGCTTAGTGTTTTAAGGCCTCTAACATGTTTTGCATGAGATCATTGCATGTTGTAGCATCATTTTACATGTGATTTCAGTGTATATTGCATGTTGTAGCATCATTTTATATTTGATTTAAGTGTATATTGCTCTATCACACTCTCACTTATTTCACTCTTTCATTGCTTTTGAGAGTTGTGTTTTGAGTCTTGTTTGCGAGCTAACAAATGAGCATGTTTTTCTTGCCTTCTATGCTTCAATCTAAGCAAGCTTTAGCCACTGTTTTGGCATGTTTAAGCTCTGTCCAGAGCTGGTTTGGTCATTTGAGCTTGGTATTGCATGCCTCTAGTGTAGTGTTCTTCACTAGCTTTGATGTTTTTGGTTTTTAACATGTTGTATATGAGTTGTTTGCATGTTGTAGTATTATTTTTCATGCCATATCAGCACTAAAAAAGTCTGCAACCTCCCTCATTTCTTCATTTTTACAATTGTTTTGAGGGTTGGTTAACTTTAAGGTTGTGTTTAAGCTTGAGATAAAGCTTGTGCTCAATGGTTTTAACCTTCTTTTGAGGGTTCCTCCTAACCAAAGGCATGATCTCTCTCATGTCGTAAACCATCTTTTGGTTGACCCCTCTCTCGTTAGAAGACACTCATTTTGGACTTAACCGATTAAGGACTAACTTGGTAATGCTAAAATGAGTAAACAAAATCGAACAAGTAAAACATGACTAAGATAAGCATGTTGTGTTAGCATTGCATGTGTTCAATCGGACGTTATATTGAACACAAGGTAGATTGGTCCATTTCATACTCAAAGTGATGAAATGAGTCAATCTCGTTTGTCTCCATCACCCTTGATCATGCATGATAGGGTGGTGGTCCTTTGAGTCTTGTTTTGTGCATTTATTGAAAGTGTACAACTTGGATCTTTGACCATCATGCATTGAAAATGCTTGATTAGTGGTTTTGGATCCAAGAGTGTCACTCCTTTGATGTTTTGAGATGATAAGGAGGGGCACAGTACGAACATATCCTTGGAAAACTCTCATTTTTCCTTTGTTTGTGCTCTGTTGCAGTGTGGTAACACAGGGCACCAGTGGCCGGCAATGGCTCACTGATGGCCGGCAGTGTTTCATCTTTGGCTGGCATAGCACACTCTTGGCCGGCAGATGGCCGGCAAAAAGAATTCATGGCTAGCTGGCCACTGGTGCAATCCTCAACATTGTTTTGGTAAGGTGGAGCAGAGAGTTCTTGGAGTAACCCTGCAAACAGAGTCTCTCAAGAGCAAACCATTGGGCTTTTCGGGGTGAGAACCGAGTGCATGCATCTTCTACATCCTGGAGCAGAGTACTAGCAGCATAGTTTAATATGTTAATTACTTTGTTAATTTGCATTGATTATGTAATAATTAAGTAGCTTTAGCTTAGCTATTTCTTTATGTTGTGTTGTAATAATTAGTCTAATTAGTTTAATTAGATTAGTTAGCTTAGCTTAGCTTAGTGTAGCTTACCTTATTCATTCGGACCCTCCTTTGCAAGGGTGCAATGTTGTAATAAGCGTACATGCGTGTGTGCATGTCTTCTAACCCCACGTCTTTCTCCATTTTATTTAACCACTTTCGATGGTTAGTTTAGGGTCATTTTCAATTAGCATACCTTATGATCGCATGTTTGCATGATTTATTTGTCTTGCACGCACCGAGGCTCGACGCATCATTCAAACTGCATCGTATTTCAATACTTATTTGAATACGTGTTCAAAAGCATGTTACCAAATTGTTGCATTCATATGCCATCTTAGGTAGCCGAGCCAATTTAATTGCATTATTGCATGTGTTGCATTAGGCATCTAACATAGTTAGGATCATGCATATTTCTAACTAGTTTTTGTTTTGGCTCGAGGTAGACTGTAAGTTTTACGCTTTAGCATACTTGCATGAGTGTGAGTGTTGCCATGTTTCACATGCTTGCCATGAGGCTATGTGCTTATTTGCTAAACTGCATGAATGCCTGTGGATGAAGGCTTTGTTGCTTGAATTGGAACAATTCAACGAATGTAAGTTTTAAGCCCACTTTGCGAAGTGGCAAATCATGTTTTAAAGCCCATCATGTTTGATGGCAAATCCGCATTTTAGCCCACTTGAGGGTGGCAAATTCAAACCATTTTCGAAAGCAAACATGAGTTGAATTCATTTCAAGTCTTGTGATTTAGTCTATACTTGCTTGTGTGCGTTACATAATAATGTTAGCTAATAATCGGAATAAGAACATATGAGGTTTATAAAACAACATATCATGATTAGTAAAGGCCAATCTTTGGTCGGGCGAGCGGGGGTGCTCATTTTAGAACCTTCTCCTCTTGTACCCAAGTTCCCGAGCCGAGGTAACTTTGGTGATGACGGACACGTGGCCTTTGGCACGAGTCAGGATTTCCTAAATTTCCCAAAAACAAAATATTTAGGTGGCGACTCTGTAATCTGGCAAAACAGTCTATTTTTGGCGCTTTTTGACTCAAAATCAATTTTTCAAAACGCTTTGCCGGATTTGGACTTTTTGGCGTTTATCAGTCTCACATTACACTTTGTGAGATTAGATTTAGAACCGTGACAGAAGGCTGAACTGTAAGACCAATTCGCGCTCTCCAAAAGGGGGGCGCGAAGAAAGTCGAGTCTACACTAATTAATTGGCCGGCCCACTTCTCCTTTTTATAATTTGACCAACTATCAACCAAATTAGTTGGCCGGCCAAGTTATTCTCTGCCCGGATTTGAAAGCTGGAAGAAGAGGGAGGGCTCAATGATTTGTTTGTAAGGTCTTGTTTTGAGTTTTTTCTTTTCCAGCTAGTGTATTTTGGCATGTTTAAGCTGTTTATGCTTTGTTTTTCTGTTATCGAGTTGTATTTTGAATTTTTGACAGTTGAAAGCTCAATGACCAATCCCGAACTTATTGAAAATCAATCATTTTTAGTTTCAAATTCACAAACAAAATGTTTTGTTGCTCGTGTGCCATGCCATTCACACCACGATGCCCAGAATGAAAATTTCTTTTATTCAAATTGAGGGTCCAAACTTTTTGGTTACAACCTTGAAAATAAAAGAAAAACATTAAAAGGAAAAAAATAAAAACATCTAAAGCTTTAGTGATCGATTCCCAAGCAAAATACAGGACAAAAAGAGAATGAAAAAAAAAAGAGATTGCAAGCATGGTTGCTTCTCCACCCGCGTCCATTGCCGGCTGTCTCACATCAAGATCACATTCAGGAAGCTCTTGAAGACTGTGCCTCAGCATTTGTAGAGTTTCCAAAGGAGATTACTCCTTGCCAGCTGTCAAATGAGGAGTACTACGGAACTCTGAATCGGGCCAAGGATGTGGCATGTAATTTTAGCTTTTCATTTTATTTTTCAGTGCGCTAATCTCTTCTTGAGCATCCTTTTACATACACAGCAGTAGAGAGAGTTGTGCGTTTAGCTGATGCACCTCGCTTGCCGTGTTCTATAGCCAATGGGATAAATTGGAAACCACAGTCACCCTCTCCACACCAGACTTTAGTGTATAGTGATTGGTATCAATGTCAGATTGCGCAGCCATTGTTTACTCGACTAACGTCACAGGGAAGCTAAGAACAGGGGCAGGGGCACTCTGTTGAGGCTCAGAGGAGGCAGTGATGTCATTCTCAATCGAGGAAGTGTTAAGGTCTGGGAAAAGGCAAAGAGGACGACAATGAGGAGCCATGTCATAAATGCAGGTCTTTGGGCTATGGTAACGAGTGTGTTTTGCAGCTTTTCATCTCTGCTCTGTCTCCCTCGCAAGCTATGTTTAAGAAAAAGAATGGAGGAGAAGAAGAAGCCAAAAGAAGAGGGACTGGCGAGGTAATCGTTGACAAACGAGACCAGTCCAGCTGCTATTGGTCAGGTGCGCCATGATTGTTGAAATCGCGCTCTAGACACAGCACTCGATGAAGATGAACAGGGCAGAGAGAAATAAAAGCAGGGGAGGCGTGTATATACATATTTTGTATATATATATATATCTATGTGTTTGTATCCGTATGTTTGTGTATCCATATGTCTATGTCCATATATAATATAATACACATATATATCTGTATTATGTACATTGTCTGTACGTATATGTATATGTATTTGTATTTTGTATAACATCTATACGTATATGTATATGTATCCATATTTTGTATATTGTTCGTACATATACGTATATGTATCTGTATATCGTTTGTACGTATATATATATATATATATATCTATCTGTGTTCTTTATATCATCTGTACATATTTGTACGTCATCCATACATATATATGTATATATATGTAGTAGGTTTATATATGTATAAATACATTATTGGTGTATGTTTCTATAAGTGTAATCCGTTTTCTGTATGTATTAAGTTGTCTCTTGCATCGTATATATTTCATATTGTCCATTTTTTAATATCATTCAATATTCGAGATAAGTATATACACATGCATAATATAATTTGCTCATTCATATACGTAAAAGAAAAGGACAATATTTATCATCATAAGTTTTAGGTCATCCTTCTACAAAAAATGGGAGAAAAAAAAAGGAGAAAAGTACATCACAAAATATATATATATATATATATAAATATATAAAGATAGATCAGCGTGAAGCCCTCTTCATTCTCCTCCGTGGTAGGGAAGCCTCTACATCACTTGTGGTCTCCCTGCTCTCGGAAACCTCGCTATTAGCACCAGCATCTCCGCCATTGTCATTCTCCTCGCTACTCCCTCCATAGTCCTCCTCAGAGTGCTCCTCAGAAGCCTTTGGCTTTGGCTTATGGACCTCAGGAAATGTTCTCCTTCCTCTCCTACCACGGCCATTTCTACCTCGACCTTCTCTCCCTCGTACTGGAGCTCGTCATCTTCTCCCCTCATGGCTAGAGAGGGTGCTATCTAAAAAAGATAGAGATCATAATATCAAAACAGGTGGCATGAAATAAGCAGTATATTGGAAGTGAATAAAACAAAAGGAACTACAAAGGAGATACGGCAAGTAAGAAAAGGATACCTCAATCCCAACAGAATAGAGCTACCTCCCTCATCTGCACCATGACCATCAGTGTGTCGATGAGCTATAATCACTTATCTATATAACCCATCTCGGGGTACTACAGATAAAAAAAGGTCAGTGCTAGTATTGAAATAATGAGAAATACATGGAAAATAGTAAGGGAAAGGGTATACTGGTCAAGTCTCTGGAGCAAGGATGAACGATCATTATCTGAGAGGCTTCAAGGTTAGCTCATCTAGAATGTCATCTGGGTGTTGAAATGTAACCGCCATGGGAAGCACCGGATGTCTGAGAGGAAGGACATCATCGCTAGCAGGAGGTGCAGGACCTCTCGCAACAAGAGCAGCACCAGCGGGAGCATCACCAACGTCTGGGGCATCAACGACTCTAACAGCACAAGCCATGCCCTTAGTCAGAGAAGGCATAATATGAGACAATAGGAATGTGGTATAGTCCCCGGGGACGTAGAAGGCATCGACATGTTGCCCAAACATCATGTGATCGATGAGGGCCCCATCACTGATAGCATTAGCAGTCCTCATGAGTGGAAGATGAGGAAACAAAATACATGGATCAGCATGGCCCAAGGTTTGGCGGGAGAATCACTTTCCCAAGTACCAGACTCTGCAAAAGAGGGCCTCTAATAATATCCTCATCTGGGAAGTCTCCCAGGTAGTAACATATCTCTCCTTAGTCGCATTAGGCATGGCTGCCCAAGGGTGCCACTCAATTTGCAAATGAAAAATGAATAGATTAGTGGCCTGATTCAAAATACAATGAAGGGAAAATAAAGAATTTTTAGAACAATTACCATGTCAGCGGTCACCGTATTGAAGAAGCAATGAAAGACAATGAAGTTGCGAATATACTAATTGCGAGAGCCAAGCCTCCCGTCATAGTATAGAGAGTGGGGCACTGCCAGAGCTATCTCTAATCTCGGGATTAGGGCGATGATGGAAAAGTAAGTGTAAAGCCATATGTGCATGGAAAAGTGTGTCAGAAAATCAACAGGTAGTGAAATACAACTAAATAGAAAGAGAGTGCAGAATATACCTCTCATGCCCTCCAGTAACCTCCCAACAGCTCTGCCTTTCGGTGGAACACGGAGCTCATGTAGCCATAAGGGTGGCGAGGCTATCTCCACCCCAGTTGAACTCCCTCACCCGTTGGAGCTCCACTATGTCGCTCAAAAGATAGAGTCTTATGATATTCTCCCTATTCATAAATAGGGTAATACCGAGGACATAAAGAAGAAACCCGTGGGCATACTGGGCAACCTCCTCTAGAGTTACTAGCTCTAACTTGTGGAGGTGCTGCCAGAGCCAGTTGTAGCGAATCATCACATGGCGAGTAAGGGGTGGGACAACCCTAAGAAGGAACATCTAAGTAGTGGGCCACTAGCTCAAGTCGAGGTCGAATGTGATCGGATCACCCCCTACCGAAAGACCAGTGATCATGGAGAAGTCATAAGGGGTCATCGTCATCTCCCTGGTGGATGGGAAGTAGGAGTTGGAGGTGTCCCACCACATCTCCACCAAGGCGTCGAAGATCGATTGGTTCGCCTGTAGTGATATGATGCCTAAGCAGAATGGGCGAAATTTGGCTCTGTCTACCAGGATAGGGACCTCGGTGAGGAGGTCTCTGTACCATAGACAAGGGCCATTGACGCTCCCATACCCCTTCATCAGTCGATTGGTGACTTGTAATAAGTAAGTTGTTAGCATACAAGAGATTGAAGCTATCGAATGAGTTCAAAGCATGGTGCGCTAAACAAAAAAGGAAAAGAGAAATGAATACCGTAGATGAATCATGGAAGAGGTGCCTCGAGTGCTCCCGAAGCAGCATGTCCTCTGCAACCTATTGAGAGAACTTAGTGAATCGTAGCATCCCCCGGGACTATCATGTGTGTGCGGGGTCTGTAGGTCGTAGGGTCAAGTGGCCTCATCCTTAGAGGGAGCGGCTTTGGCCCTGCCTCAATGTCCTCGGCCATAAGTTCCTTGTTATGGCCCTCCATATCCGCGGTAGGTGCAGGGTTGTCAACCTTAGGTGTTAGTGAGGGTACGTCATCCTCTGTGACAATGATGTGGGGGGCATGTCAGCTTGTGGAGCATCATCACTAGCCATAACAATTTGTGGAATCAAAAGAAGAGTATGAGAAATCCAACCCAAGTTGTGGGCAATCAAAAAACCAAAAAAAAAATAATAATAATAAAAAGGGGGAAAAGTGGAAAAGTGTTGAAATATTTTAACAATGTTGACATATTGGAAGAAAAACGCAAAATCAATAGCAAAGAGAAAGAAATCCCAAGTGGTTTAATTTCAGCAACGTTAAACTAGGGGAAATGTCTATATAAAAAAATTAAAAAAATAAAATAAAAAGAAAACAACTAGTCCGGCAATGTGAATTCAAAATTTGTGTTAAGCCATGGAATTTTCATTCAATACACAAATCAAGTTGAAATTCATGTTCCAAGTTTT
>NW_021027296.1:1419935-1453706 GCF_004153795.1 Camellia sinensis | reverse complement strand
CGAAATGCCCTACGGGCTTACAGCTTTCCAAGTTAACACTTGGTTACAACAAAAGAGTGCTAACTCATCTACACATTAAGCCCTCGGCTTGAATATACATGTAACACATCAAAAGGAACTTAAACAACAACAATCTGCTCGCCTCTAGCCTCCCAAGCTATGTCCTTGGAGGTGGCATGCTACCTGTACCTGAAAATGATATTCCCATATAGGGTGAGCCACAGCCCAGTAGAAATACACTAAACCAACCATGAACAATGACTAAAAGATTAGCAATTGATTGATGGCCAACACTGATACATCCACATAAATCACATTTTATGTCATACGACTTATGAGTCCAAGTTACTTTTCATTTTCCCTTTTTCAACAGATAAGCATATTAACTCTATCATTGTCTTAACAGATATGTATAAAAACTATATCCCACATTCACAGATAAGCATATAAGCTACATCCACATCTCACAAAGATAAACATATTAGCCCTATCTTCACTTCTCTAGACAAGCATATGAGCTGTATCTACACTTCTCAAAGATAAGCATAAGAGCTCTATCTTCACTTCTCTAGACAAGCATATGAGCTGTGTCTACGGAGTTCATCCCCTATCTTCTCCCAACACTATCCGGTTTAGAGGTACATCCCCCATCTTCCCCTAAACCGTGGAGTACATCCCCCATCTCCTCCTCTACACATAACGTATACAAACACATTGGTTCTATATACCATCAATCAATACATAAAATTAATGTATTCAATCCACCGTCAAATTCCATGACACATTCCATTGATTAGTTTTCGTTTGCCTAATCATCATGCATTGTCTACAACAATCACGACTATCCTACACCGATAGCCCAAAGCAATTATTTCTAAACAGAAAATAAATGCACAAATGGATATTCAATCAACATTTCATTTCGGTGAGTGATAAATAATTCAACTACACCCTTTAACCCCATACATTCCCAATCTCAACATTCCCATTTCATAACCTCATTTCTCACGATTAATTAACCTAATTAATCAAACAATGTAATTAGGATATTTTCCATAATTAACATTACAACCTTTATGATTCCATTTTCATCAATGATTCAACATTTATTCCATTTCTCTATGCCAAACATGCATCTAGGTTTATTATAAATAAAACCCCAACTTTTGTAAAATTACACAAAAGCCCCAAACTTTCACAAAATTACCAAATCAACCCCATCATCTCAAAATACTAAAATTTAAAGACAAAATTCATAGAGAGGAGTAGGATATCCCTACCTCAAATTCGGAGCCCCAAAGGAGATGAAGACCAAAACCAAAATGCTCCAAATCCCGAAATTTTCAGATTAAAAGGAAGCCCTCGACGATCAACACAACTTTCGTAAAGACAAAAGGTGAGCAAACAACTCCTACTAGATCAAATCTAAGAGAGAAGGGCCGGTTGTAGAGTGAGAAGCTCTAAAAATGGCTTTTTCGAAAAGTAAGAGAGAGGAAAGATCTTGAAAAAGTGATCCAAAAGTCGGATCTTGGATTTATATAAAAGTCTCCCCGCTCGAGCGTCCAAACCCCCGCTCGAGCGTCACTCACAGACTCCCACTCGAGCGGCCAAACTCCCGCTTGAGCGCCGGATGCACTCTCCCAGCATCTCGACACAACAGGTCCTCGCTTGAGCGCTCGAAGCCCCGCTCGAGCGTAACTCACAACCTCCCGCTCGAGCGTCCAATCCCCCGCTCGAGCGTCCAACACTGCACAGGAAATACTGGATGGGTGTATTCCCCGCTCGAGCGCCAAAACCCCTGCTCGAGCGGACAGGCCAAAATCTGGGCAACTAGTTTTGGTTTCTAGACTCAACCAACTTGCAACAAACCTGCCCAACACATCCTATGACTCAAATACAAAGTAGGAAATGATGTAAACAAGATAATAATCAACTACTAACATCCACGGACACATGTCTGGATCACTGTACAACAGGGGTAAACTCGGGATCGCTATAGCCATTAAAAATTTAGTCGCCAAAAATCTATGTTCAGCGACTAAAATTTAGTCGGCAAATGTGTTCAAAATTTTAGTGGGAAATTTAGGCTATGTTTGGAAGGGTTTTCAAACTATAATTCTACCCCCACATTCTAATACCATGTTTGGATACGATTTTCAAATTATATTTCCACAACAAACAGAAAACTTTGTGTCAGGCGGGATTTTCAATTTTTTTTTTTTAAATTTGGCTAAACCGGTCGTTCGACCGGCAGTCAATTGGAACATGGCAAATTTATTTATTTATTATTTATTTTTTGCGATTGGCACTTTTTTTTATATGTTTAATAAAACAATATTTTTGAATTTTTTAAAATTTTTTTGTGAGCTTTTAATAGATTTTTGAGTTGTGTGTTTGGTTATGAGTTGTAAGTTTTTGTATTAGATATCATATGTCATATCAAAAATTCCCACTCAATTTAATACTATTTTCAAAACTCATTCACCAAATAAATTTTTTACACTCAAATCATAATTCTAAAACTCACAAACGTAAAATACAACTCTATTCTCAAATCATATTTAAAAAAACTCTACCAAACGCTACCTTAGTCTTCACACGGTTCTCTCTCTTGCTCTCCCTCTCTCTCTCTCTCACACACACACACACACACACACACACAGAGAATCAATCACACGCCCCTCATCTCAGCATCGCACACGACCACAGTGTCCATCAATCTTCCACTGTCGAACATAGCCACCGCAACTCACCATTGCCTCGGCTCTCATCGACATTCAGGTTATTCTGTCCTTTTCCAATTGAAGTTTTTGACTGATTTCGATACATGTAGATATAGTTATGTATATATATATATCGTAATCTTCGTTCAATTTTCTGTAGATTTCTTCGACATTGTGCTTGCTTTCTTTACCGATTAAAGTTTTGACTGATTTCGATTCATATAGTTATGTATCTATCGTATTTAAGTTTTGATTTTGACCGATCCATCCACAAAATTGTATTATCCATCCAACTCGTCGATATATCTGAACATCATGAAGGTACTCTCTCTCTCTCTCTCTCCCAGATAATTCATCCTTAGAGTTGCAGATCTTGATTCGCCATTGAAGAACTCTCTCTCGGAAGCCCCTCTCTCTTTGTTTCTTCTCTTCCTTCTTGTCTTCTTATTTTACGATCTTAATCTGCTCCTAGGGTTTGGATTAAGGCCATAGAGTTTGGATCGATGGATTCATTATACATCCCCTGTGTTGAGCATGCGAAGCAATGGCTTTCCAATTCCAATCATCCAATCGATTCCGATCCGAATGTTACTTGTATGCATACTTCATCACAAGATTTTGATTTTGTGGATTTTATTTATTTATTTATTTATTTTCTTTCTGTGTGTTTTGGTGAATTTGATTCGGAGATGTGGAAATTATACCTCTTTTCAGATGCTCGTGCATGGCTCCATGGTGCCGGTCCAAGTGGAAGGTTTGGATGAGCAATACCAGTAGGTAGAAATTGATTTCCTCCGAAAAAATTTGTTTTGTTCCCTCTTCTATTTGATAATATCATGATTAGACATGCTCCATTAAATCACATATGAATTACATATCTGATAATGATATTATGGTCTTTGCTAAGTTTGCATCGGTTTGTTTTGGTGATTTTTATTTATCTACAACTCCCACTATAGTGATGAAAAAAGTTACGCAGTAAGTCAATGGTTTTGAGGCCTTTAAGAGTTGAGATCAATATAATGTATCAAGTGTTGTTGGTTGTCTACTATTAACAGAAGAAACTATGTTGTCTTGAAGTCAGAGAATTTAGTGCAAACAGAAATATTCAGTTAACCTGGTTTTCATTTTTTAATATTGCTTGCTGCTGTACCAAGGTTATTCTGTTTTGCTAAAGAATAATGTGATTACGGGACTTTGAATTATTGGACCATGTTATAATCTTTTAAGCCAGTTCTTCACAAGAAAGATAAAAACCAATTCAAATTCAATCCTTTGCCAAAAGTCAATCACAACTTTGTTTGGAGAAATTACGCTGGTTGCACTCTATTTCTGCAATGTCCTTGTGCTCCTCTTGAGTTGTTTTGATGAGCTCATTAATTTAAAATGAAATTGTTGGTAAATTGGGGAGCTGTGTGAGACTATTAAATTAAGGATTGCAATGTGGATCAAAGTATCTTGCCCCTCCTTGGATTTTTCAATTAATGATATTATTTTGAACTTGCAAAAAGTCAAAGTTTGCATTAGGGGGATTGGTTAGCAGGTCTGGGGTAAAGTATTTAGGCTGGTGATTTTGCTTTAGATTTGTGCTGACCTTACTTGTTTTTGCTATACAACCTTTTGTACCATTTCCTAATTCCATGTTTCCATACCCATTTAGGCTTTAGTTATTTTAAACTTTGTGTCAATCACTTCTACATCTATATAATCTCATATTAAATAATCTAAATTTTTTTGTATGGTTGGGATTGTTTGTCTTATTTTTTATTGAATTTGGATTGAAGGTTTACTTTAAGGATTAAACTAGGATTAGTAAGGGACCTATTTATACATCTTGTGGGATTATTTGAAAGGGAAAAAAACTCTACTTTAACTTGTTGGATTCATAAAAGTGAAGTTTTTCATTATCTTCATTATGAATATGCCAAGGCTCGTCTATTTGCTGTTGGAACTAGTATTGGTGCTAACATTCTGGTATGTTGTGATTGCTGGATCTGTTTCATACCTCATATATTTAAGTTTGACTTTGAATATTTCAAATTATTCTCTTAAATTGTTTCATTAGTTTTTCTTTTTTGTATTCTACAGGAATACCATGTAAAGATCACAATTATTATTCAATGCAAGTTATGAGAAAGTTGTGTATCTTGCGTGTTACTTGTCGAGATGATTCAAATTATGTCTTTTCCTTTTTATATTAAAATATTCACACACACGCGAGCGCGCACACACACACACACACATATATATCTGTTTGATGCTTTGTTTCCATGCTTGGCATTTAGCCATGATGTTAATAAGTTTGGGATTTATGCCCATGAAGCATTGAAATCTTTTTGACTGCTTTATGTTGTACTTGTTTTGAAGTCATTATTCAGAAGTAGATTCTTGCAAAGTGGAAGATCGATCCAAGACAAGAGACCCTCCTCTTCTGTGGCAGCAAGTGAATTGGGTTTTAAAGGCAATGACACACATAGTGGTTTAAGGTATTTGGTTTTAATGCTATATCTACAATAAGAGTGGCTTCTTTCTTTTTGTTTCTCAGAAATATTTTTCCTGCACTAACTACCATGCAAGGTTGCTTTTACTACCTGCCTTATTTGGGTGTGTGTGTGTCTCTGTGTGGTGGTCTGTTTTCCTATAGCTAATGCTTGTTATTTTGGTTGTTGTGGAAGAGAAAATCATGTTAAAGTAGACCCAAACAACTTCACCAAGTTTTCTAGCAATTTTCTAGGTTACAAATTTGATTCTAGTGAATTACATGCTTCATGAATTCATTGTTCAGAATTGTGGTGTTGACATATTGTAACATAGTATCTCTGTGAAAGTAGCCATTTTGTACAAATAATGCCAAAGGTTGGGTCTGTACTCAATCTACCTCTCTACCCACATCTAATGGGGACTAAACTAGGCTTACTCTTTTTCTTTTTTTTTTTTGCAGTATTAAATGGTAGTTTCTCACCTTTGTCCTCTACATGGTTTTACGACTCCCAACTCTGTTGCAGGGTTCAGATGGTAATTGCCCTATTTGGTAAGAAGAATTTTATTTATATGATACTAAAAGTTCTACAAAAATACTTCACATATTGACATTATTGTTTTGGAGAACTTGGAATTGTTTTGACATTATACAAATAAGAGGAGAAAAGAAATAACACATTAATTCGTTAACTAATTAATTAATTATGTAAAAAAAGATAGAACGACTGTCACAGACAGCTTCCCCATGACAAATACGACTTGTGACAATAGACGGAATGTAATTCGGACCCGTAGATTAGGAGTTGAAAACGCCTTAAACTTAGTCGAAAAATGGCATTCCGGAGGCAAAAATTCAAAACAGCCCCCGGACCACCGTGTGGCTGTCACGGATAGCTTCCCTATGACAAATACGACCTGTGACAAAAGACGGAATGTAAATAGCACGTGTAGGTTGGGAGTTAGAGCCGAAAACGCCTTAAACTTAGTCAAAAAATGGAGTTCCAGGGGCAAAAATTCAAAGCAGCCCCGAACCACCATGTGGCTGTCATGGACAGCTTCCCCATGACAAATACGACTTGTGACAACAGACGGAATGTAAATAGCACGCGTAGGTTGGGAGTTAGAGCCGAAAATGCCTTAAACTTAGTAAAAAAAGGGCGTTCCGAGGGTGAAAATTCAAAACAACCCCCGAACCACCGTGTGGCTGTCACGGACAGCTTTCCCATGACAAATACAACCTGTGACAATAGAAAAAATGTAAATAGCATGCGTAGGTTGGGAGTTAGAGCCCAAAACGCCTTAAACTTAGTCGAAAAATGATGTTCCGGGGGCAAAAATTTAAAACAGCCCCCCCGAACCACCATGTGGCTGTCACAGACAGCTTCCCCATGACAAATACGACATATGACAACAAACGGAATGTAAATAGCACGCATAGGTTAGGAGTTAGAGCCGAAAACGCCTTAAACTTATTCGAAAAATGGCGTTACGGGGGCAAAAATGCAAAATAGCCCTGGAACCACCGTGTGGCTGTCACAGACAGCTTCCCCATGACAAATACGACCTGTGACAACAGAAAGAATGTAAATAGCACGCTTAGGTTTGGAGTTATAGCCCAAAACGCTTTAAACTTAGTCAAAAAATAACGTTCCGGGGGCGAAAATTCAAAACAGCCCCCGAACCACCATGTGGCTGTCACAGACAGCTTCCCCTTGACAAATACGACCTGTGACGACAGCCATAATGTAAATAGCAAGCTTAGGTTAGGAGTTAGAGCCGAAAACACTTTAAGCTTAGTCGAAAAATGGCGTTTCGGGAGCAAAAATTCAAAACAGTCCCCGAACCACCGTGTGGCTGTCAGGGACAGCTTCCCTGTGACAGCTTCCCTGTGACAAATATGACCTGTGACAATAGACGGAATGTAATTCGAACTTGTAGATTAGGAGTTAGAGTCGAAAACGACTTAAACTTAGTCGAAAAATGGCGTTCCGGGGACGAAAATCTAAAACAGCCCCCCAAGCCATCGCGTGGTTGTCACGGACAGCTTCATCGTGACAAATATGAAATTTCAGCTATAATAAAGCAAATACAAAAAGTAGAGATGGTGTATATCTCCTTAATAAAACAATTGGATAATTAAAAAATTGGGAAAAGAAAATCTTGGGAACATTACTTCTCTTTTTTTTCAAGGGCACATTAGGACTTAAAAACTTGTTTATTTTGAGGGGCAAATTACCTACACCCGCCTTGAAGTTTAGCTAAATTACATATTCTCCTTTGAGGTTTCAAAAATTACATCCTGCCCCACCGCTGGGTTGGCACCAATGGGGGCTCTCTGATAAAAAGACTACCAATGTGACTTCCTTGCTAACATGGCCTTCTCCGAAAATTTTACCTTGGACATCCATAGGACTCCTTCCAATGGATTTCTTATAACATTCTTGTTGAGATATTGGAAATTGCTTCCCCTAAAAGCTTTGACTCCATATGAGTCTGATCCACCATTGTTTCTGTTTTTGTTTAGTTTCTAATTACTTAAAAAATAAAATGATTTTGTAATTGATTCCATGAAAATAATTACTTTCAAGTTCTATGTTATTATTATTTTTTTTATTATATATAATTGTAAATGCAAATGTTATTCAATAAAATGTTAATGGATATTATTTTTTTGTTACAAATTGATGATGTTGGCATGGATATAGTGATGTTTTTGGGACAGATTGATGATGTTTGCATGGGCGCAATTTACATTATATTTTTGTTTATGGAAAACATGTGTAACGCCCTCAAAATAATAACATCAAATCCACAATTAAGACATGCAAAATATCCGTATTCTTCTATTAATCAGAATAAATCCTTACAAAAGTATTACATGTTAACAACAAAAGCAAATGCCCTACGGGCTTTGTAGACACCCCATTTTTGACCGATCTTAAGACTCAGACATCACCAGTTGAGCACTCGGTGATATTGCATGTTGTGATTGTTCAGAGGCCTCAGAGTCGCGGCTGCGAGCCTTGCCTCCGGACTTCCGAACCTTCTTCTGTGCCTTGCCTCGGTTTGCGAACCCGGCTCGGTTTTCTCTGTTTCTTTTCCTGAGGGAGGAGAGAGGTCCCACAGACCATCTCTCAGTGGCCGTAGGCTACATTCTGTGTCCGTAGGCCATTTTGCCCATTTCGGAGCCCGATTCCCGGTTTTCGGAGCCGTCAGGCCGTGTGCCTCGGTTCGGGACCGCTTAACCATCTCCTATCACTCCAGTTTTTGGCATACTTCTTATTTGCTCCCTTTTGAGGGACACTGGGGTCTGAGAAACCCACTTCGTGGCCGAGCGTCACTTTCGGTGCTTAACAGCCATTTTTCGGGGCCTCGAACTGCGTGTTTTGGCCCCCGAGCATTCGTTTTGCATCGGTTTTTGTTCATTTTTGGCAGGTACCTCTGTTTTATCACCAGGAAGGCCACTGAAGGGTGGGAGGCTAGTAATTGTTGCAGCAACCAGCTATCTCTCCTCCGGAGCCTCCCGGCGCCCGTTTTTCCAACTTCCGGGCCAATGTTGAACACCCTGGGGTTAGTGTTGCCAACTTTCAACCACATATCTATGATCTACACACCTGGGAGGCCCCTAAAAACCCATGGCCGACCAGTAATTGTAAAATTACTTTTTTACCCCTCTCTTCTAGTCCAATGTTGAACACCCTGGGGTTAGTGTTGCCAACTTTGAACCACATATCTGTGATCTGCACACCTGGGAGGCCCCTAAAAACCCATGACCGGCCAGTAATTGTAAAATTACTTTTTTACCCCTCTCTTCCAGTGCAATGTTGAACACCTTGGAGCCAGTGTTGCCAATTTTCAACCACATACCTGTGATCTACACACCTTGGAGGACACCATCAGTTGGTGGCCGGCCATTAATTGTTCAGGCCATTTTCTTCCCTTGGCCGGCCGGCTAGGTGGTGTGGCCGGCCGGCCACCTGCAACAAAAGTGATTGGCCGGCCATGCTCCCCTCACTGTTCCCTTTACAGCTGTGAAGCTTTATCCCCCAAAAAATATCTATATCCGGGGGATATTTTGTGGGGGAAAGTTGCCCTCCTTTTCCCCCACCTTTACACCCCCTTTTTGGCCCTTATAACCAGCTGGTGGCATCCTAGATTGGGGTTAGAAAACTTCACCTTCAAGCTTCCATACACAACTCCATCTCTATACCTCTCATTTCCTTGAAAATCTCTAAGTCCCTAAACACCATTTCTTCTACACCACCAAGCTCTACCATTACCACTTCATTTCCAGCAACAAGGAAGGCTTCTCAAAGGCTAAAGGAGCTGCAAATTGGTCCAAGAATCAACAAAAGCTTTGATCTTCAAGGGTAAGTAACACTTCTTCTCTTTTGACCCTTTTTCTTGATCCATTTGTAAGACCCATATGCTTTTTGTTTCAACCTCCGGCCCTAACTGAAAGGGGCCCTCTTTTGAGCTCATCTTCACTTTTCATTAAGGGCTCAACCCTGTTTGAGCCCTCCATGATGCACTTGCTGCATTGATCCTCTTATATGTCATGATCTTGCATGCTATTTTTGGCCCATGAGCAATCTGTTTTCGAGCATGTTGTAAACTGATATTAGGCTTATTTTGAGCCCCTCTTCAACATTGAAGAAGGGCTCAACACTATTTGGGACTTCCATGTTGTACTCACCTTTTTACTCCTCTTTTGGTCCCATTTTTGCATGCAATGGCAGCCTACCATGATTTTGTTTTTGGCCATTTTACAGTTCTGAAAAAGTGCTTATTTTGGTCCATTCTTCATATTTAATTTATGTCCTTTCATGATTTGGGGCCTCCATGTGTCACTTGTAGTTATATCCCTTATTTGGCCCCCATTTTTGCATAGATTGGCAGCCCCCTTTGCTTCTGTTTTTGGCTTTTTCACAGAACTGAAAATGGAATTATTTTGGCCTATAATTCATGTTTCATTAACATTTTTTTTCTGTTTGGTGATTATTTTGTATACTTCATGTTTTAGACACTTTTGAGCCTCATTTTGCATGGCATTTTAGGCATACTTGTATTTTGTTTTGGAGTTTTTACAGTTCTGTAAATATGCATATTTTTGGTCCCTCATCAGTTCTGTAGAAGGATATTTTTCTGTTTGAGCTTTTTATATACCACTTCCTTCTTTGGCCATCTTTTGGCCCTTTTTCTTGCACAAGGGTGCAGCCATACTTGTGCTGGTTTTTGAGGTTTTTACAGTTCTGGAAAAGATCATATTTTGGGCCCCTCTTCAACTTTGTTGAAGGGCCAGAACCTGTTTGGGGACAGAAGCTATGAGTTGCTTCTTAATCTCATGTTTTTTCCCCATTTTTGCATGCTTGTTTTGCCATGTTTTTTTCCACTGTTTGGCCATGATATAAACTGGAAAAGTGCTTATCTTGGGGCTTCCTAGCTTCTATATTTACATTCCATGTCCGTATTGTGCATGTTTGGCATAGCTATAGGCCATTTCGGATGCCATAACCCATGTTTCGGGACTTTTTCATTCATCGGGTGCGTTTTCGCCTCATTTCGGGGTTGTTTTCCCCCACATTTTAGTGCTGAAATTTCATTAGCATGTTTATGTTTCATTTTTCATGTCATTTGCATCGCTTTTGCATTGCCTCGGTTTGCGTGCCCGTGTGCACGCATTTCGAGGCACCTCATTTTCTGTCATCGGCATCTTATGTGAGTGTGGCTGAGGCTCCCTCATGTTAGTATTAGTCCACGTTGCCATTTTCATGTCATTCGCATTGTTTATGCATTGCCTCGGTTTGCGTGCCCGTGTGCACGCATTTCGAGACACCTCATTTTCTGCCATCGGCATCTTATGTGAGTGTGGCTGAAGTTCCCTCATGTTAGTATAAGTCCACGTTGCCATTTTCATGTCATTCGCATCTCTTTTGCATTGCCTCGGTTTGCGTGCCCGTGTGCACGCATTTCGAGGCACCTCATTTTCATCCACCGGCATCCTATGTGAGTGCGGCTGAGGCTCCCTCATGTTGGTATAAGCCCATATCATGTTTTCATGTCATTTGCATTGCGTATGCATCGCCTCGGTTTGCGTACCTGTGTGCACGCATTTCGAGGCACCTCATTTTCTGCCATCGGCATCTTATGTGAGTGTGGCTGAGGCTCTCTCATGTTAGTATAAGTCCTTGTTGTATTTTCCATCTCATTTGCATTTCCTCAGTTTGCGTGCCCGTGTGCACGCATTTCGAGGCATCTCATTTGCATTTCCTCGGTTTGCGTGCCCGCGTGCACGTATTTCGAGGCATCTCATTTTCACAGCATTGTGCATACCATGTTGTATCTTAGATTGCATTCATGCATTTTCTTGGTTTTCGTGCCCGCGTGCACGCATTTCGAGGCATCTCATTTTCATAGCATTGTGTATGCTAGGATTGTATCTTAGTTGCATTTCATGCATATCATGCATATTGCATCACGTTCGGGATAGGAGTTAGCCCGGGCACGAGAAACGAGGTACATTCTGTACTCCGAGTGACGGAATGTATCTCAATTCCCCAGTCACCGACACTCCAGATTACCCATGATGGAGTTAGGTTTTAGCTGTGTTTTCATGTGCATGCATCCTATATTAAATTGTGCATTTCGACTCCTCGGCCATCATGTCTCGATATGCGTGATTGGTGGCACGAGGATCGAGGCATGCATATATCTGTGCAAATACATTGCTGTGCCCCTTTCCTGCTCTCTGTTGCAGCAAATAAAGAATCAGCGACTTTTCGGGACTTGGCACGCATTTCAAGAATAACTGCTAAACAGAGGCTAATTGGGGCATCCCGGTGGATTTCCGCGCAAGGCAGCCCGGACATGCATAATCCATCAGAAGCAAGGCAGTCCATGGCTTGCACGCCAGTTTTATCAGCTTTCTTAAGTTAATTTGTTAATTAATTAGGAATTTGTACATTATTTGGACTGTAATAGTCGGGCTGTAATATTCTTTCATTTTGGGACTGTATTATTTATTCGGACCCTCTGCGCGAGGGCATAACTGTAATAAGTGTGCGTGAGTGTGTTGTATGTCTTCCAACCCCACGTCTTTCTCCCTTTTATTTATCCGCTTATGATGGTTAGATTAGGGCATATATAAATTAGCATACAGTATGATAGCATGTTTGCATCATTCATCTGTTTTGCATGCACCGGGCTCGGCACACCATACTAACTGCATTGTACTTTCAATTCCAAATTGAATACATGATAGTTGTAGCATTCCATATACCATGTATAGAATAGCCGAGCCTGCTATAGTTGCATTTTTTGCATGTGTTGCATTAGGCATTTCTGTATACTTAGGATCATGCATGGATTTCTAATCAGTTTCTGTTTTAGCTTGGAGTACCCGGTGAGTTTTATGCTTTAGCATCCTTGCATGCGTGTGAGTGAATGCCATGATAGCATGTTTACCATGAAGCTATGTGCTTATGTGATATAACTGCCTGAATGCCTGTGGATGAAGGTTGGGTTATTTGAATTGGAATAAATCATCAATTGTTTGTTTTAAGCCCACTAGATAGTGGCAAAACCATCTTTTTTTAAGCCCACCTGCGGGTGGCAAAATCTGCATTTTAAGCCTACTTGCGAGTAGCAAACCATCTTCCAAACAACAAACATGAAATGTTTTGTTCCAATTCGGGCGACCCAGTCTATACTTGTATGTTGTGCGCATCGCATAGTAATCTAGGCTAATAACCGGAATAAGAATGCATAATGTTTTCAAAAATAGATATCATGGTTAGTAGAGGCCGATCTTTGATCGGGCGAGCGGGGGTGCTCACGAAGTGACCTTCCCCAATCGTACCCAAGTTCCCGAGCCGAGGCAACTTTGGTGATGACGGACACGTGGCCTTAGGCAACGAGTCAGGGTTTCCTAAATTTCCCCAAAATAAAATATTTAAGTGGCGACTCTATGATGTGCATATAAGCACGGCTCTATGGACAAAGTTTTTAATTTTGCTTCCGTTTGGCCCCCATTAACTCTGTTAAAATACGTTTAGAACAGTTTGAGGCCGTAGGTAATCTCATGATTACTGGCCGGTTACGTCCTTAACCCTCCTTAACATGATGTGATTATGTATTTTGATATGATTTTGTGTTCCACTATGTGAAAATATGTGGTTTGAAATTTTATCTGTTCACCTCGTTTTGGACGATCCTGTCTGTAATGAATTTTGTGAAGCTGTACTTTTGATGTGAGTTATTAACGTATCTGAGTATGGTTTGTTTGATGTGCATATAAGCACGGCTCTATGGACAAAGTTTTTAATTTTGCTTCCGTTTGGCCCCCATTAACTCTGTTAAAATACGTTTAGAACAGTTTGAGGCCGTAGGTAATCTCATGATTACTGGCCGGTTACGTCCTTAACCCTCCTTAACATGATGTGATTATGTATTTTGATATGATTTTGTGTTCCACTATGTGAAAATATGTGGTTTGAAATTTTATCTGTTCACCTCGTTTTGGACGATCCTGTCTGTAATGAATTTTGTGAAGCTGTACTTTTGATGTGAGTTATTAACGTATCTGAGTATGGTTTGTTTGATGTGCATATAAGCACGGCTCTATGGACAAAGTTTTTAATTTTGCTTCCGTTTGGCCCCCATTAACTCTGTTAAAATACGTTTAGAACAGTTTGAGGCCGTAGGTAATCTCATGATTACTGGCCGGTTACGTCCTTAACCCTCCTTAACATGATGTGATTATGTATTTTGATATGATTTTGTGTTCCACTATGTGAAAATATGTGGTTTGAAATTTTATCTGTTCACCTCGTTTTGGACGATCCTGTCTGTAATGAATTTTGTGAAGCTGTACTTTTGATGTGAGTTATTAACGTATCTGAGTATGGTTTGTTTGATGTGCATATAAGCACGGCTCTATGGACAAAGTTTTTAATTTTGCTTCCGTTTGGCCCCCATTAACTCTGTTAAAATACGTTTAGAACAGTTTGAGGCCGTAGGTAATCTCATGATTACTGGCCGGTTACGTCCTTAACCCTCCTTAACATGATGTGATTATGTATTTTGATATGATTTTGTGTTCCACTATGTGAAAATATGTGGTTTGAAATTTTATCTGTTCACCTCGTTTTGGACGATCCTGTCTGTAATGAATTTTGTGAAGCTGTACTTTTGATGTGAGTTATTAACGTATCTGAGTATGGTTTGTTTGATGTGCATATAAGCACGGCTCTATGGACAAAGTTTTTAATTTTGCTTCCGTTTGGCCCCCATTAACTCTGTTAAAATACGTTTAGAACAGTTTGAGGCCGTAGGTAATCTCATGATTACTGGCCGGTTACGTCCTTAACCCTCCTTAACATGATGTGATTATGTATTTTGATATGATTTTGTGTTCCACTATGTGAAAATATGTGGTTTGAAATTTTATCTGTTCACCTCGTTTTGGACGATCCTGTCTGTAATGAATTTTGTGAAGCTGTACTTTTGATGTGAGTTATTAACGTATCTGAGTATGGTTTGTTTGATGTGCATATAAGCACGGCTCTATGGACAAAGTTTTTAATTTTGCTTCCGTTTGGCCCCCATTAACTCTGTTAAAATACGTTTAGAACAGTTTGAGGCCGTAGGTAATCTCATGATTACTGGCCGGTTACGTCCTTAACCCTCCTTAACATGATGTGATTATGTATTTTGATATGATTTTGTGTTCCACTATGTGAAAATATGTGGTTTGAAATTTTATCTGTTCACCTCGTTTTGGACGATCCTGTCTGTAATGAATTTTGTGAAGCTGTACTTTTGATGTGAGTTATTAACGTATCTGAGTATGGTTTGTTTGATGTGCATATAAGCACGGCTCTATGGACAAAGTTTTTAATTTTGCTTCCGTTTGGCCCCCATTAACTCTGTTAAAATACGTTTAGAACAGTTTGAGGCCGTAGGTAATCTCATGATTACTGGCCGGTTACGTCCTTAACCCTCCTTAACATGATGTGATTATGTATTTTGATATGATTTTGTGTTCCACTATGTGAAAATATGTGGTTTGAAATTTTATCTGTTCACCTCGTTTTGGACGATCCTGTCTGTAATGAATTTTGTGAAGCTGTACTTTTGATGTGAGTTATTAACGTATCTGAGTATGGTTTGTTTGATGTGCATATAAGCACGGCTCTATGGACAAAGTTTTTAATTTTGCTTCCGTTTGGCCCCCATTAACTCTGTTAAAATACGTTTAGAACAGTTTGAGGCCGTAGGTAATCTCATGATTACTGGCCGGTTACGTCCTTAACCCTCCTTAACATGATGTGATTATGTATTTTGATATGATTTTGTGTTCCACTATGTGAAAATATGTGGTTTGAAATTTTATCTGTTCACCTCGTTTTGGACGATCCTGTCTGTAATGAATTTTGTGAAGCTGTACTTTTGATGTGAGTTATTAACGTATCTGAGTATGGTTTGTTTGATGTGCATATAAGCACGGCTCTATGGACAAAGTTTTTAATTTTGCTTCCGTTTGGCCCCCATTAACTCTGTTAAAATACGTTTAGAACAGTTTGAGGCCGTAGGTAATCTCATGATTACTGGCCGGTTACGTCCTTAACCCTCCTTAACATGATGTGATTATGTATTTTGATATGATTTTGTGTTCCACTATGTGAAAATATGTGGTTTGAAATTTTATCTGTTCACCTCGTTTTGGACGATCCTGTCTGTAATGAATTTTGTGAAGCTGTACTTTTGATGTGAGTTATTAACGTATCTGAGTATGGTTTGTTTGATGTGCATATAAGCACGGCTCTATGGACAAAGTTTTTAATTTTGCTTCCGTTTGGCCCCCATTAACTCTGTTAAAATACGTTTAGAACAGTTTGAGGCCGTAGGTAATCTCATGATTACTGGCCGGTTACGTCCTTAACCCTCCTTAACATGATGTGATTATGTATTTTGATATGATTTTGTGTTCCACTATGTGAAAATATGTGGTTTGAAATTTTATCTGTTCACCTCGTTTTGGACGATCCTGTCTGTAATGAATTTTGTGAAGCTGTACTTTTGATGTGAGTTATTAACGTATCTGAGTATGGTTTGTTTGATGTGCATATAAGCACGGCTCTATGGACAAAGTTTTTAATTTTGCTTCCGTTTGGCCCCCATTAACTCTGTTAAAATACGTTTAGAACAGTTTGAGGCCGTAGGTAATCTCATGATTACTGGCCGGTTACGTCCTTAACCCTCCTTAACATGATGTGATTATGTATTTTGATATGATTTTGTGTTCCACTATGTGAAAATATGTGGTTTGAAATTTTATCTGTTCACCTCGTTTTGGACGATCCTGTCTGTAATGAATTTTGTGAAGCTGTACTTTTGATGTGAGTTATTAACGTATCTGAGTATGGTTTGTTTGATGTGCATATAAGCACGGCTCTATGGACAAAGTTTTTAATTTTGCTTCCGTTTGGCCCCCATTAACTCTGTTAAAATACGTTTAGAACAGTTTGAGGCCGTAGGTAATCTCATGATTACTGGCCGGTTACGTCCTTAACCCTCCTTAACATGATGTGATTATGTATTTTGATATGATTTTGTGTTCCACTATGTGAAAATATGTGGTTTGAAATTTTATCTGTTCACCTCGTTTTGGACGATCCTGTCTGTAATGAATTTTGTGAAGCTGTACTTTTGATGTGAGTTATTAACGTATCTGAGTATGGTTTGTTTGATGTGCATATAAGCACGGCTCTATGGACAAAGTTTTTAATTTTGCTTCCGTTTGGCCCCCATTAACTCTGTTAAAATACGTTTAGAACAGTTTGAGGCCGTAGGTAATCTCATGATTACTGGCCGGTTACGTCCTTAACCCTCCTTAACATGATGTGATTATGTATTTTGATATGATTTTGTGTTCCACTATGTGAAAATATGTGGTTTGAAATTTTATCTGTTCACCTCGTTTTGGACGATCCTGTCTGTAATGAATTTTGTGAAGCTGTACTTTTGATGTGAGTTATTAACGTATCTGAGTATGGTTTGTTTGATGTGCATATAAGCACGGCTCTATGGACAAAGTTTTTAATTTTGCTTCCGTTTGGCCCCCATTAACTCTGTTAAAATACGTTTAGAACAGTTTGAGGCCGTAGGTAATCTCATGATTACTGGCCGGTTACGTCCTTAACCCTCCTTAACATGATGTGATTATGTATTTTGATATGATTTTGTGTTCCACTATGTGAAAATATGTGGTTTGAAATTTTATCTGTTCACCTCGTTTTGGACGATCCTGTCTGTAATGAATTTTGTGAAGCTGTACTTTTGATGTGAGTTATTAACGTATCTGAGTATGGTTTGTTTGATGTGCATATAAGCACGGCTCTATGGACAAAGTTTTTAATTTTGCTTCCGTTTGGCCCCCATTAACTCTGTTAAAATACGTTTAGAACAGTTTGAGGCCGTAGGTAATCTCATGATTACTGGCCGGTTACGTCCTTAACCCTCCTTAACATGATGTGATTATGTATTTTGATATGATTTTGTGTTCCACTATGTGAAAATATGTGGTTTGAAATTTTATCTGTTCACCTCGTTTTGGACGATCCTGTCTGTAATGAATTTTGTGAAGCTGTACTTTTGATGTGAGTTATTAACGTATCTGAGTATGGTTTGTTTGATGTGCATATAAGCACGGCTCTATGGACAAAGTTTTTAATTTTGCTTCCGTTTGGCCCCCATTAACTCTGTTAAAATACGTTTAGAACAGTTTGAGGCCGTAGGTAATCTCATGATTACTGGCCGGTTACGTCCTTAACCCTCCTTAACATGATGTGATTATGTATTTTGATATGATTTTGTGTTCCACTATGTGAAAATATGTGGTTTGAAATTTTATCTGTTCACCTCGTTTTGGACGATCCTGTCTGTAATGAATTTTGTGAAGCTGTACTTTTGATGTGAGTTATTAACGTATCTGAGTATGGTTTGTTTGATGTGCATATAAGCACGGCTCTATGGACAAAGTTTTTAATTTTGCTTCCGTTTGGCCCCCATTAACTCTGTTAAAATACGTTTAGAACAGTTTGAGGCCGTAGGTAATCTCATGATTACTGGCCGGTTACGTCCTTAACCCTCCTTAACATGATGTGATTATGTATTTTGATATGATTTTGTGTTCCACTATGTGAAAATATGTGGTTTGAAATTTTATCTGTTCACCTCGTTTTGGACGATCCTGTCTGTAATGAATTTTGTGAAGCTGTACTTTTGATGTGAGTTATTAACGTATCTGAGTATGGTTTGTTTGATGTGCATATAAGCACGGCTCTATGGACAAAGTTTTTAATTTTGCTTCCGTTTGGCCCCCATTAACTCTGTTAAAATACGTTTAGAACAGTTTGAGGCCGTAGGTAATCTCATGATTACTGGCCGGTTACGTCCTTAACCCTCCTTAACATGATGTGATTATGTATTTTGATATGATTTTGTGTTCCACTATGTGAAAATATGTGGTTTGAAATTTTATCTGTTCACCTCGTTTTGGACGATCCTGTCTGTAATGAATTTTGTGAAGCTGTACTTTTGATGTGAGTTATTAACGTATCTGAGTATGGTTTGTTTGATGTGCATATAAGCACGGCTCTATGGACAAAGTTTTTAATTTTGCTTCCGTTTGGCCCCCATTAACTCTGTTAAAATACGTTTAGAACAGTTTGAGGCCGTAGGTAATCTCATGATTACTGGCCGGTTACGTCCTTAACCCTCCTTAACATGATGTGATTATGTATTTTGATATGATTTTGTGTTCCACTATGTGAAAATATGTGGTTTGAAATTTTATCTGTTCACCTCGTTTTGGACGATCCTGTCTGTAATGAATTTTGTGAAGCTGTACTTTTGATGTGAGTTATTAACGTATCTGAGTATGGTTTGTTTGATGTGCATATAAGCACGGCTCTATGGACAAAGTTTTTAATTTTGCTTCCGTTTGGCCCCCATTAACTCTGTTAAAATACGTTTAGAACAGTTTGAGGCCGTAGGTAATCTCATGATTACTGGCCGGTTACGTCCTTAACCCTCCTTAACATGATGTGATTATGTATTTTGATATGATTTTGTGTTCCACTATGTGAAAATATGTGGTTTGAAATTTTATCTGTTCACCTCGTTTTGGACGATCCTGTCTGTAATGAATTTTGTGAAGCTGTACTTTTGATGTGAGTTATTAACGTATCTGAGTATGGTTTGTTTGATGTGCATATAAGCACGGCTCTATGGACAAAGTTTTTAATTTTGCTTCCGTTTGGCCCCCATTAACTCTGTTAAAATACGTTTAGAACAGTTTGAGGCCGTAGGTAATCTCATGATTACTGGCCGGTTACGTCCTTAACCCTCCTTAACATGATGTGATTATGTATTTTGATATGATTTTGTGTTCCACTATGTGAAAATATGTGGTTTGAAATTTTATCTGTTCACCTCGTTTTGGACGATCCTGTCTGTAATGAATTTTGTGAAGCTGTACTTTTGATGTGAGTTATTAACGTATCTGAGTATGGTTTGTTTGATGTGCATATAAGCACGGCTCTATGGACAAAGTTTTTAATTTTGCTTCCGTTTGGCCCCCATTAACTCTGTTAAAATACGTTTAGAACAGTTTGAGGCCGTAGGTAATCTCATGATTACTGGCCGGTTACGTCCTTAACCCTCCTTAACATGATGTGATTATGTATTTTGATATGATTTTGTGTTCCACTATGTGAAAATATGTGGTTTGAAATTTTATCTGGTTGACTCGTTTTGGTTGATCCTGTCTGTAATGAATTTTGTGAAGCTGTACTTTTGATGTGAGTTATTAACGTATCTGAGTATGGTTTGTTTGATGTGCATATAAGCACGGCTCTATGGACAAAGTTTTTAATTTTGCTTCCGTTTGGCCCCCATTAACTCTGTTAAAATACGTTTGATTTGGTTTGAGGCCGTAGGTAATATCATGATTACTGGCCGGTTACGTCCTTAACCCACGGGGGCGGGTTCGGGGTCGTGACACCTACGTATCCCAAAGATGGGAGTCAAGCCTTACGTAGTTCGGGGTTAAGGTACACTCAGGTATTTAACCTCTCCTTTTTAGGCTCTAACTTTTGCCAAGGGGCCCGATGCAGGTTTTCGACCTTGCGAGCTTTGTTTTTCTTTTCTTTTCAATTCTTTTCATTTCTTTTCTTTTCATTTCATTTCATTTCATTTCCTCTTTTTTTTCTTTTTTTTTGTTCTTTGCACTTTTCTTCTTCTTCTTTTTTGTTCTTTTCCTTTTTTTCTTGCTCTAACTTTTGCCTGGGTCGCCCTTCCGGGTTTTCGACCCAGCGAGCCTCTCAAGGGTAAAAGTGTAGCTTTGTCCATGTCAAATGGTTGTAGGATTTTGAAGCCATCCGTATCCAGGAGAGTGGCTGTTGATTTGCAAGAGGACTCATCTTTGGCTCTTCGAGCACGTCTGACATCTTTGCCCCTAGTTTGAAGGGTACTTCTGTTCTAGCTTTGCAAGCTTCTTCCGATGAGGTCTAATCTTCTTGATCTGACTTTCTTGCCTCTTGTCTGAGGGCTGCTTCGAATCTGGCCACACAGGCCTCATATGGCGGTTGACCATTGAACATTCTGAATTTAAGTCTGAGGTTTGAAAACAAATGGACAGAATCTTGAGGCTGAGAACGATCCTCGACTGCACAATCTCAAGGGCGATTCCACACAAGTCTTCACAGGACTGCGCAAAACATTTTTCGAAACTTTTTAAGAAAGCGACAAATCGCTCGCGCTGAAGACAGTGTGGGACCAATCTGGATCAAGCCAGGATCCTTCTCAGTACTCACATTAACAAACATGATTTCATTCATTAAGGGCTTAACACGCCTCTCTTTCTCTCAGTTGATCAAATTTTTGCAAAACCCGAGGAATTCCTTCCTCTTCATTTTTATCACCGCAGTGTTCAAAAAGGTTTTGAAAAGCTTAGGTCATTACAATGACTTCAAGGCACAGAAAAGGCACAGCTTTTAGTCAAATATTGCCATCTCGTTTAGAATTTCTAGCGCAACTGGCACACGGTAGAAGCAAACACAAGAGTGTGAAAATCACTGCTGTTTATTCAAATCTGTTGGCACAACTGGCTCCCTGGCAGAAACAGACTCAAAAGAAGGCAAAAAGACAAACATAGTGATATCCGAAGTAACACCCCCAGAATCACCCGACTTCAACAAAACAGGACTGACTCGATACAACAAGACAGACCCAACTGACTCAGTATGAAAAGACTGACTCAATACAAATTGAGAAGACTGACCCAATACCCAAGTCAGAAAACACAAAAACTAGCATTCGTAAAATGCTCGAAACAGTGCGTGCCAAACGCCACATCCGGAGTAAACTGAGCGCCGCCCACAGGTGGTTCATCCCCTGATCACATATCCGTACCATCCCCCGAGTTCACTGATCCAGTGGTGATAGACTTTACTGAGCTGGCGCGGCGATGACCTCGTTGTCAAACAAATCCTGTACATCGTGGCGCAGACGAAAGCAGCTATCGGTCTCATGACCGGTTTGTTGGTGGTACGCACAGTACTTAGTCAGGTCATGCTTTGCAGGGATAGGATCGGGTAGGGGCCGTTGTTCCAACGGTTTCAGATGTCCTTTCCGGAGTAAGACCTCTAGAGCCTTTGACAAAGGCATATGAAGTGGAGTGAAGACCCTCTTGACTCGAGGTGGATATTTGGTTTTTTGTGAGCTACTTCCGGAAGCATCGGTGAATGGGGTAGCTGTTTTTGGTGCGGTGGTGGTGACCATGCCCACTTCAGAGGATCTTGCAGCTGCATCACCACTGGTGGTCGCATTAGAATTGCGGGAAAATGCCCTCCTGGGCTGCTCCTTATCCTGGTCAAAGAGGCCCTGTTTCATAGCATCCTCGATCTGCACTCCCATCTCATACAAGTCTGGAAAGGTAGGGAAGGGGATCACGATCATTTTCTGCATTAGCTTGGGCTGGAGATTGCGCACAATCATCCGAATTTGATCTTTGTCAGTTGGCCTAATGGTCATCATTGAGGCCTTGGCCCTCCAGCGGGCCACGAATTCTGAGAAGCTCTCCTTAGGCTCCTGCCTCGTCGTCTCAAGATCACGGGTCGTAATCTCGATTTGGGTATTGTATGAATATTGTGTGACGAAGGCCTCGGCCATCTCCTCCCAGCTTCGTTTCACTGAATCCTCCAATTTGGCGTACCAGATGGCCGCAATACCCGACAGGGTCCGGCCAAATAAAGACAGCTTCTGCAGTCTAGTGAGGCCCATTGGCCATAGGACGTCTGAAAATAGTCGCAGGTGTACCATGGGATCCTCAGATCCGTCAAAACGATCGATTTGTGGCATCTTAAACCGATCTGGCAGCGTCACGGCTGCGTCAGTGTATCCGTCTCCAATGTCCGGAATGGACTTCACACCTTGAGATTTCTTGAACAGCTTTTCAAGCTTGCGCATTTTTAATGCCACGGGCGTCCACCCGGACTCGAAGGGAGAATCTGTTGGTTGTTGATAGGGAGTGGTGCTTGCGATAGTTGAGGTTAGAATCCGGGGTGGAGCTGGCCCGACTGGATGTCCGTATCATCCTGACATGGGTTGCCTCCCCGAGTATGGGAACTCTTGGTGGGGAGGAGCCTGGTGCTAAGTAGATACTCTAGTTTGCTTGCTCCAATCTGGCCAATTGTCTCTGCCTGTTGGGCTATTGCGACAGCCTATTGTCTTGGCGAATCTGCTTGACGACAGTGTCTTTTGCATGGCTTTTCATACTATCCTGGACAGTTGGCCGCACCATCTCTGCCAGACTCGGAGTTACTGTTCTAATCTAATGAGCAACCGTGTTATATCTGTTGTCGGCAAATAGGCTCGCGAAATCTCAAGCCCGACTGCTCAAAGATTCACTGATCTGGTAGCTGTTGTACTGGTGGTCTGTGCCACATGACTAGCCTTCTCTGGCCCTGAATTACCCTTGAACAATCTTCTGAACCTAAAACAAAGTCTATCAGCACATCCGATGAACCTCGAGGGATATCGGAGCCTTCTGAAGCTATGGTTTCCAGGACTACCTTGCAAAAGGCGAAAAATAGAGAGCATCTCAGCCAATTTCCACTGGAACAGATTTTGAGCAATATTTAGGATGACTGTACCAAATACTGAATTCACTGTTTTCCCAAATACTGCCGTAAACTGATACCCTCAGGTAAAACTGATTCCCCAAATACTTGCTGATGCCCACAAGGCCTTGATGCCCAGACTTGTAAAAACTGGTATATGCATTCCGTGTAGAGGATACACTCTTAAAGCAACATAGCAAGTAGAGAGAGAGCCAAAACACCACCTAGTTGAGGTAGTGTTTCCCTGCCTTATTTATGTCAGGAGCTAAGGCTTCACTAACGCCACAACAGTTTTCAAACAACCTCATCGGGTAAGCAACCTATCCTAATTGGAAGTGTACTTATGGCATTCCGAATATGCGACTAACCGTCGATATTGTCAAAGTGGTGCCCTCGGCTAAAAACGTGTTGTGTTCCCATCTCAGAGCCCAGTAGCCGGTCAGCCTATGGTCATGCATTGACACAGACAAGCCTCCAGCAAACACTTACGTCAGGAATTGCAGGTGCAAACACTGTGTGTCCTGGCGTCACCAATGCACATGCATGCAAGAAACACATAAGGATAATCAAAACAGTGTATATTCACCAGTTTCGAGTCAAGCTCTCTAAAATCCCCGCGGAGTCGCCATGAAGAAACTGTAGACGCGCCGCATGGGCTCAGCTACTACAGTTCGGAACTCAATTTGTGTCACGGTTCCTAAATCTGATGAACCAAAGAGTCCAAATCCGCAAATCGTTCTTGAGAAAACAGATTTTTGAAAGAATGCCAAAAACATGCACTCTTTAGCCAGATACAGGGAGTCGCCAGCACTAAATATTTTTTTGTGGGGAATTTAGGAAACCCTGACTCGGTGCCCAACACATGTCCGTCATCAGCGGAAGTGCCTCGGGCTCGAGACTAGTGGTACAATTGGCGGAAGGTCAGCTATGAGCACCCCCTCTCGCCCGTCCGAGGACTCGCCATCTACTAACATGATATCCGTTTTGAAACTGTTATGTGTTCTTATTCCGGTTAATTAGCTTGTTAGCCTAGAATTACTATGTTATGCGCGCAGCAAACAAGTATAGACCAAATCGCCTAAATTGGAACAAAACATTTCATGTTTGTTTTGAAAATGGTTTGCTACTCGCAAGTTGGCTAAAATGCAGATTTTGCCATCCTCAAGTGGGCTTTTAGAAAAGATGATTTTGCCACTATCTATTGGGCTTAAAACTCACAGTTTTAATGTATTATTCCAATTTAGGTAATTCAACCTCCATCCATAGGCATTCAAGCAGTTATATCACATAAGCAGCTAGCCTCATGGTAATCATGCTATCATGGCAACATTCACACGCATGCGATATGCTAAAGCATAAAAGCTTACCTAGTACTCCGAGCCAAAACAGAAACTAGTTAGTAATCATATGCATGATCCTAGTTCATGTTAAAAATGGCTAATGCAACACATGCAAAGATGCACTCTAAACAGGCTCGGCTATCCTAAAGATGGCATGTGAAATGCTGCAACTAACAAGTACTCAACTTGGGATTGAAATACAAGTGCAGTTAGCATGATGTGCCGAGCCCGGTGCATGTAAGACAAATGTATGGATGCACGCATGCTATCATACTGTTATGCTAATTTAAATATGCCCTAGTCTACCATCATAAGCGGGTAAGTAAAAGGGAGAAAGAAGTGGGGGTTGGAAGACATGCACACACGCACCCACACTTATTACAAGTTTGCCCTCGCTCGGAGGGACCAAAAGAATAATACAGTCCGAATAATAAATCGACTATCCTAGCTAATTAATTATTACAGACCCTTAATTAATTAACAAAATAAGTGCAGATAGAAGGTGGCCGCAGCCGTGCCTCGGAATGCGCGAATGATGCAAGCTTGAACCCGTCTCGCTCGGAAAGTCCGCACCATACCACTGCCGCCTCGATTTACATTGCCCTGCTTCTCTGAACAGTGCCAAAGTACTGGGACAGGCTTGTTGTATACTGCAGAGTGCCACCGGCTGGGGGAAATGCCCACCGGCAGTCCATAATTTCCATCGGCAGATAATGTAATTATCGGCCAGCCACCAATTGTCGGTCGGCACTAAATGATGCCGGTCGGCAGAAACTTCCTGCAGAAGATAGTTTTTTACAGCAACAAGAACAGACAGTGTATGGCATGGAATTTCAAGCAAGTGTATGCATGGCCACTCTCCCAATCATGTAATGGACTCAAGGGAACATGACCCTCGACCCTCGGGCCACCAATCACGCATTTCGATGCATGATGGCCTAAGAGTCAAGTATGCATTTCAATGTCAAATGTAATGCACACAAAACATACAAGAAACCCAACCTCAATCATGGTTGGTCAAGAGGCGAGGCAATGCACAACAATGCACATGCAACCTAAGCATGCAAGCAAACATACAAACATGCAATATAACTACATGGCACACACAATGCTAACAACATGACATGCGCAACGCATCGAAAAATGGCATACACAATGCAAGATGGGCTTACAATAATACAAGTGGACCTCAGCCACACTCACATAGGAGGCCATAAGATGAAAATGAAGTGCCTCGAAATGCGTGCACACGGGCACGCAAACCGAGGCAATGGCATATGCAATGCAATGGCTAAAATGGCATACAGAATGCAACATGGACTTATACTAACATGAGAGAGACTCAGCTACACTCACATAAGAGGCCGCTGGATGAAAAATGAAGTGCCTCGAAATGCGTGCACACGGGCACGCAAACCGAGGCAATGGTAAATGCAATGCAACGGCATGGAAATGATATACAAACATTCTAATGGAAATTATGCACTGAAATGTGGGGGAAAACAGCCCCGAAATGAGGCGAAAACACACCCGATGCATGGAATAGTTCCGAAACATGAATTTTGGGACCCGAAATGGCCTATAGCTATACCAAACACGCACAATATGGATATGCAATGAATAGAAAGTAGCAAGGCAGCCCCAAAATAAGCACTTTACTAGTACAAATCATGGCCAAACAGCAAGCAAAGATAGGGCAACAATGGCATGCAAAAATGGCCCTAAACATGGGGTTATGAAGCAACTCACAACTGCTGACCCCAAACAGGTTAGGGGCCTTCTACAATATTGAATACGGGTCAAAAATAAGCATATTTACAGAACTATAAAAACCCCAAAAATAAACATAGATGTGGCTCAGCTCTTATGCAAGAAAATGGGCCAAAAGGTGGCCAAAGAGGCAAGTGGTATATGCACAGTCCAAACTGAAAAATTCCATTCTACAACATTGAAGAGGGACCAAAAATAAGAATATTTACAGAACTGTAAAAACCCCAAAACAGTATACAAACATGCTAAAGCTCTTATGCAAAATGAGGCTCAAAGAGGCTATAAACACAAAGTATAACAAATATTCCACAAACGGCCAAAGGCCCTTATGAAACATGAAGAATAGGTCAAAATAGACTATTTTCAGAACTGTAAAAGGCAAAAAACAGAGCATAACAGGCTGCCAAAGCATGCAAGAAAAGGGGACCAAAGAGGGATATAACATGAAGTGGCAAATGGAGGTCCAAACAGTAATAGCCCTTCTTCAATGTTGAATAGGGGCTCAAAATAAACCTATTTACAGTTTACAAATCATGCTCCAAAACAGATCACACGCAAGCCAAAAATTTCTATGCAAAATTATGGCATAAAGAGGGCTAATGAAGGAGGTGCTAGCTACTGTCCTCAAAACAGCAAGAGGTCCTCAATCAAAACATGAAGAGGACCTCAAAAATATAATGATTTACAGTTTGGGTCGGAGCCAAAAATGCAAGCAACTAAGGCTTAGGTATGAAGCAAGAAAAGAACTAGAAAAGGGAAAAGGAGGACTCACCCTTGAAGACGCAGCAAACTAGCATCTCTGGACCAAGTTTAGGTGCTCCTAAGCTCTGAAGACAGCCTCAAGTTTCTGCAATGGAGTAAGGGCCTTGTGCTATGAGTTGATGAAGAAATGCCAAGAACAAGGGTGTTGATGGTTGAATGGGAGAGATATGGTGAGAGATGAAGGTATGTATGTTATATATCAGATATATCTATATATCTCTGGTTTTTTGTTCCAAAAATCCAACCAAAAACAATGGAGGAGGAGAGGCCCCTTTATATAGGCAAGACTAAGCTCTAAGACAAGCTACAAAGGGTCAAAGGGCTTAAGGGGAGGTCAAGGCTTATTGGGAGAAGCTAGGACAGTTGGTAAGCTCTTGGGGAAGCCAAGACAAGGGTCAAGGCTTCCTCAAGAAGCCTTGAGCAAAGGGTGCAAAAAGAGGGGTCAAGAGGTGGTCCAAGGTGCAAAAATAGCCACATATATGCATGGGGAGTGGGGGATCTGTGCATCCCAGCTGGCACAGCTGGCATGCACCATGCTTGAGGGATGAAAAAGGGGCATATCGGCCATGAAAGGAGATCATCGGCAAAATAAATGGCCGGTCGGCACAATATATTGCCGACCTGTAATTTATACTGGCCGGTCGGATAAATATAGTGCCGGTGGATGGCCAGTAAGGTAAAAAAATGGCCAGTTGGTCCAAATTGAAGCCCTGGAAGTTATCTTTCCAATGGCGCAAACCTTGCATTAAAATTCCTCCTGTGGAAAAAGGTATGCCCATTTTGGTGAAGCCGCGCAGATTCGATCCAACCAGGATGATACCCAACTTCAACCAATCATTTCTCCCCCACCCGGACATGGCTTTAAGAGATTCTTGAGTGGAAAATGAAGCCCCAGAAGTAAGCTTTCCGACGGTGGTGGCCTCATAACTAAAATCCAAGTCTACAGACAGATAAGCCCGATTCAGCGAGGGTTGCTCGACTCGCTTCTACCCGGATTCATGCCGAACTTCTCCCATACTAGTTTTCTCCTCTCCTTTTCTCTCTTCTTCAACTCCAAACCCCTAAAAAAGTGTTTTGAAAGATTTGCCTCTCTTCTTGCCAAAGAAACTGAATCTTTGCCCTGCACATCTCTCAACACTGAGCAAACCATCAGTAGTGCCCAAGTCTTAAGGGCGGTCAAAAATGGGGTGCCTACATGTATGCACGAATCACACCCCTTATCATATTCATGACTCAAAGGTATATGATTCTCGATTCTCGAACCACCGATCACGTATTTCCATGCATGATGGCCCAAGGAACCAAGTATGCATTTTGATATGGAATGCAATGTACATAATCAAGCAAAGGGGGCTCAACCTCTATCATACTCAACTCAAGAGGTGAAGCATGCATGCCAATGCAATGCATCTTAGGTATGGAGGCTAGTATGCAACATTGCAATGCAATGTGTAATGTAGGTTAGGCACACAACCTAAGTAAAGAAGCATGTGAGGCATGAAGCAATGCAACCAACAAGTATGCAAGACACAATATGGATGTTCAAGCATGCAAGCAAGCATGTGACTTCATTCAATCATGCAACAACACACTAGTATGCAACAACACACAAGGTGAGCATGCAACAACATGCAAAGGGGCAGACTTAAACTAATTTAGGCAGCCCTCAAACAAGCCTAAAACAGTGGCCAATGATATGGAAATGAGGGCCTACACACACACACATGTACATGTTGATGGGCCAACACTTAAGCATCAAACAAGCAACCTTTAAGCACACTTAATAGAGCCTAAACCTGGGCAATTAGCATGCAATGTAAACTCTGGAAATCATGTTAATGATGGTGCCAAACCAATTTAAACAAGACAAACAGGGCATGCAATTGGTCCAAGTACTTGAGGCAAGCCAAGGAGACTTAAACCATGGCTAAGTCAACCTAGCCTCTCAAGGCCAAGAGGACTTAAAACAGGTTCAAGGAAGACCTAGACAATGCTAAGGGAACACCTAGATGGCATCTAAGTGTCTTAAACATGCAAGCATACAAAGGAGCACATTCATGGAGCATGAGGCAACAACCTTTTAAAGCAACAAAGGAGTATCAAATGCAAGTATGCAAGCATGTTATAAGGACTGAAATAACATGGTAAGTGGTTCCAAACCACTGAAATAATGCAAGTAATGCATGCTACACACTCACACACCTAAGGCTAACAAGCCAAAACGCAAGGTGGCTATACTAAGCATGCTATGGTCGACCAAAACAACCAAGAACAGAACTTAAGCATGCTAAAACAAACACAAAAGCTTCACAAAGCTTGGCCAAAATCATGCTAGAAAAAGGATCAAAACCTAAAGCATGTTAAGACCTAAAGATGGCATTACAAGACAAGTATGCTAAGCAAGCATGGTGTGTCTAAACCAAGTAAAAAAAGAGCTATATAATGACATAATAAGCATAAAAATCAGTTAAGGCATGGCCAACATGAACCTAAATTAGATGCTCCCTCAAGAGGTAAAAATAGCCCTTTTCAAGGACAACAAGGAGAGGGGGTGGCCCTCTCCTTCTTGGGACCTCAAGGCACCATCCTCACCCCTGAAATCCCTCAAGATTTCAGTGGTGAGGAGGCCCAAACACAATGGTCCCGGAGCTCACCAAATAGCACAAAAACAAAGGCCAAACAAGCCTTAAGAGGGGTCAAACAACCTCAAAGCTCAAAACACTCTCAAACAACTATTTAAAGGACTCAAAAACAGAACTTTTTTATATTATATGAAAAGCCTAAAAACAGTTGCAAGATAGGTAAAAAAGCTATGCAAAAATGGGGTATTTAAAGGTAAAGTCCTTACCCTTGAAGACCTCTTTCAAGAACAGCACTCCAGCTGCTTCTTTGGCTCCAAACCAGTCTAAAAACTTCAAGAACAGCCTCTTAGTACCTCAGTAGCTAAAGGAAGGTGTAATGGTGGGTGTTTGTGCACAAAAGGAAGGCTAAACACACACAAATGGATGAGAGAGAGAGATATAGATATAGGATAGATACACAACTCAAACCCTAAAACCAGAGCTCTCTATCAAAATCTTGTCTAACCTAAAAAAAGGAGAAAATGCCTCCTCTTATAGAAGGTTCAATCATGCCAGCTTACAAGACAAGCTAGCCAAGAGGGAAATCCCTCCATACACGTGTATGGAGGGGAACAAAGTGTATGCCAGCTAGCATAAAATATCTACAAAAGCAGATGCACAGTGGTCGGCCGGCAAAAAATGTAATTTGACCAAAAAAGATGGCCGGTCGACCATCTATACTGCCGGCCGGCCAAACATTTGGCTGGTGGAAACAAAACACAGCCGGTGGCCTCAAGCCATGGCCGATGATGTGTGGGGATGGCCCACAAGCCATTCCCTGCCCCTCCAAGGAAAAACACAAGTGTTTGGTGCAAAACCAGACACAAAACAGTCGAGTCGAGAGATCGTGAGGCAAGGCGCGTAGCTGAGACCTCCGGGAACTCAAGACAAACACAAACAAGGATGATCACCGGGTGTTCAAGCGGTGACGTCCAAGTCTTGAGGACGGTCAAAAATGGGGTGTCTACACATGGCATTGCATTTAAAATTTGGAAATCATATATAAATTTATTTACTTTGTTATGATTTCTCTACTGGGCTTTAAGCTCACCCCTATGTGATTTTGGTACAGGAAAAGACATGGTGGTTCAGCCAAGTTGAGGGCGTGGATATGTTTCGTGAAGAGTGAATAACTCTATTTTGTTGTGATTTATTTTGCTGGCCAATGGCTATTCATGTATGGGTCCGAGAGGCCACTTTTGTGTAACTGGGCTCAAGCTTTGGAATATGTAATCCCTTAAGGGCATTTTATTTATTTTGGGATTTGAAGTTCTGCATGTTGTAGATTCATGTATTTCTACATCATTGAATGTATAAATTGCATGTGGGACTTTTGTACAAACTTTGTTGATTAATGATGTGAAAGTTTGGATGTTGGTTGATGTACTTCATATGTTGGATTATTTTGGGGTGTTACATGAGGTAATTGAATCATCTTACCTATTTTGCAAATATTATAATTTTGTTTATTAATCTAGTAGAATCTTGTACAAAAGAAAATGAATTAGAGTCAGAGGATGTAGAGTTTTGTTTAATTGCTGAGATGTGTAAAAAACTTTCTTTACCTTAGAGACATTTGGTTTGGCTATTGTGAATGGCAGGAAAATTATATTTTAATGTGAATAGTTAGTTTGTGTTTATGTGCGTGTCTAAACAACATAAAGAATTAGAGACAAAGGAAAATTTACAGTTAGAAAACATAATTTACATTACACTACTTTAGATATTAAATTATGATTATTGTAATTGTTTGACATTTTTATAATCTTAATATTAATAACTGGATTTAGACAGATTTAGACTTGTCTATTTAGCTGGAAGACAATTTTTTTTTTTTTTTTTCAAGTAACTGTTAGACATTGCTATTTGCATGGAGGCAATTCTAGCACTCAGATAGTAGGTTGTTTTTTCTTTTTCTTCCAATGTAGCAAACTTTTCTGCAGCAACAATACTTACCATCGATGCACTGTTATGCCACTCTTGTTTTGCTACTAGTTCAAGCATCTTAGATCACAAAATAGTAATGAAGCCTTCAACTATAGACACCATGATGTGCTAAGCATGGATTTCGACACGTGACACAATACAACACAAACATACTGTAGACTGCCCGAAACTCCGCTCTGCGGGCGAGGGCGCGAATCGTTGCTCTTAACTACTACAGTTCGGGCTCGTGTCACGGTTCTGAATCTAATCTCACAAAGTGCAATGTAAGACTGATAAATCACCAAAGAGTCCAAATACGGCAAATAATTTTGGAAAAACGATATTAATCAAAAACGCCAAACATGGACTACTTTGCCATATTTCAGAGTTGCCACCGAAATATTTTATTTTGGGAAATTTAGGAAACCCTGACTCGTGCCTAAGGCCACGTGTCCGTCATCACCAAAGTTGCCTTGATTCGGGAACTTCGGTACGAGGGGGGAAGGTCATGAAATGAGCACCCCCGCTCGCCTGATCAAAGGATCAGCCTTTACTAACATGATATGCTGTTTTTTAAAGCACATGCGTTCTTATCCCAGTTAATTAGCTAATCTTACTACGTGATGCGCGCAACATACAAGTATAGACTAGATTGCCTAAATTGGAACAAAACATCTCATGTTTGTTTGTTTTGAAAATGGTTTAAAGGTGCTACTCGCAAGTAAGCTAAGTCGCGGATTTGCCACCCTCAAGTGGGCTTAGAAAACAAATGATTTGCCACTTCAAGTGGGCTTAAAATGTGCATTTTGATGAATTGTTCCAATTCAAGCAATCCAACCTTCATCCACAGGTATTCATGCAGTTATATCAGTTAAGTAGTTAGCCCCATGGCAATCATGCTGACATGGTAACATTCACACGCATGCAAGGATGCTAAAGCGTAAAAGCTTACTTACTACTCCGAGCCAAAACAAATGGTATGTTAGAAATCAATGCATGATCCTAGCTATGTTAAGAATGCCTAATGCAACACATGCAAAATGCAACTAAGATAGGATCGGCTATTCTAAGATGTTATGTGAATGCAACTTGATAACATTTATTCAAATTGGAATTTAAATACAATGCATTTTGTATGATGCATCGAGCCCGGTGCATGCAAGACGAATGAATGAATGCAAACATGCTTGCATAAGGATGCTAATTGAAACATGCCCTAAAACTCACCATCAAAAGTTGATAAATAAAAGGGAGAAAGAAATGGGGGTTGGAAGACATGCATCACACACACGCACGCTTATTACAACAGTTGTGCCCTCTCGACGGAGGGTCCGAATAATAAGCTAACTTGCTAATCTAAGCTAATTAATTACAAACCGAATTAAAACTAGCTATACTAAGCAAATTATAATATTACAAAGATGAAATGAATTAGCTAATCGCATTAACTAATTAATTTACAAAATTAGGAAATTAACTAACTATGCAAAGTAGTTAAAACGGCCTCGAGGGGAGGGGTGTATGCATGCTCGGTTGGCTTCGCTCGGAAATCCACTACCGTTCCTCGTGTTGCCTCTGTTTGCACTATTTTAGACTTCTGAAAAATTGTGCCAACCTTCAAAATACTTCTGATCCACCTTATAGACATGCTGAGAGGTGATCGGCCAACGGCAATGGCCATCGGCCAAAGAAAATGATCATTGGCCAAATTGATAGCCGATCGGCAAACTTTGATGGCCGGTCGGCAGCTCTAACGGCCAATCAGCCACTGCTTCCTGCAAATTCTCTTTTTGCTGCAACAGAGCACTAACAGAGGCATGGCAGTGTATTTGCAAGAAAATGTGTGTGCAACCACACTCCTTATCATGTCTAAAGCTCAAAGGAGTGTAGTGCTCGGCTCTCGAGCCATCAATCACGCATCTCAATGCATGATGGCCAAAGAGGCCGAGTTGCACAAATCAAT
>NW_021027296.1:1368180-1397334 GCF_004153795.1 Camellia sinensis | reverse complement strand
CCCTCCGCTCGAGCGTACAGGCCAAAAATCTGGGCAACTAGTTTTGGTTTCTAAACTCAACCAACCTGTAACAAACCCGCTCAACACATCCTATAACTCAATATACAAAGTAAAGAGGATGCAAACAAGATAATAAACAACTACCAACATCCACGGACACATGTCCGGATCACTGTACAACAAGGGTAAACCCGGGATCGCTATATTCACTCTTTGTCCATGTTGGGGATGTTGATTTTTTTGTTGAATATTATATTCATTTGTTATTAATGTTGTTTGTGGTTATGATTTGGTAATAGACTCTCTGTTTTTTCCCTCTGTCAATGTTGGTATTGTTGATTATTGATGTCCATAGAACCCCCAATTTTCACCCAAAAATATAATGAATATGATGTAAATATTCACATTGTGACATCAATGGCAATATTCACATTATGAACATCAATGGCAATATTCACATTATGGTTGTCAATCATGTTTTGGGTCAATGTGAATTCCATTATACATAATGTCAATATTTATATCAGATTGTTAAATAATGTCAATATTTACATCAGATTGTTAAATATTGGTAATGACTTGTTTGTCTTAAATTATCATGTGTTATTGTTTTGTAATACACTCCTTATCTCATCATTTATGTCAATGTCAGACTTATTGGTGTTGTTGGTTGTTGAAGGTCATGAAATGATTACAGTCCGAACGTTGGATGGTTGCCAACCTTATTTTGGTTACATGTGAATTCTTGTAGGCATGCTGTAAATAATAATATCATATTTTTTCACTTGTTATTAATTAACATCAATATCAATATGCACATTCTGAACAAAATATCAATATTCACATTGTGACATCAATGGCAATATTCACATTATGAACATAATATTAATATTCACCTTCTGACATCAATAGAATATGATATAAATATTTACGGAGCTATTGGTATTGTTGCTTGTTGATGATTATGAAAAAATTAGAACCCCTAATCTTTGATGGTTGTCAACCCTCTTTTAGTTCAATGTGAATCTCATTTTACATAATGTCAATATTTGCATCAGATTGTCAAATATTGGTAATGACTTATTTGTCTTAAATTGCCATGTGTTATTATTTTGTAAAACACTCCTTATCTTCTCCCTTGTGTCAATGTCAAACTTGTTGGTGTTGTTGGTTGTTGATGGTCATGAAATAAATATAGACCAAACTTTGGATGGTTGTCAACCCTATTTTGGTTACATGTGAATTCTTGTAGGCGTGTTGTAAATAATAACATCTTATTGTTTCACTTGTTATTTAGTGACATCAATGTCAATATGCACATTCTGAACATAATGTCAATAATTACATTTTAAACATAATGTTGATATTCAAATTGTAACATTCTAAACATAATGTCAATAATTACATTATAAACATAATGTTAATATTCACATGGTAACATCTTTTGGTTCAATATGAATTCTATTATACATAATGTCAATATTTATATCAGATTGTTACATATTGGTAATGACTCCAAACCGATGACAATATTAACAACACAAGACCGTAACCATCACAGACATTTATATCATGTTTTGTTCTTGTAGGTTTGTTGTTGTAATGTGTGACTATTCTCCCATCTTTATGTCAATGTTGGTTTGTCATGTGCTATCACCTCTTCATGTGAACATTTACAGCAACTATTCACATACTATTTCACTGTCACCATCCCATTATTCACATGGCATATAATAATTTACACTTATTATCACTATTCATTTGTGAACAGTGATATTAAATTTGTTTGTATTTGAACAAGCAAGTCTTCCCCGTAGATTTGATGGCAAAAGAAAGAGAGATGAATCCCACATCAAAGGCAAACCCGAGCAAATAGCTAGTCCCAAACAAGTGAACATGAAAAAGGTCAACTACCGGTCTAATATCACTGGATTGGAGAAACTATTGAAGGCTACTAAATTTACAAATGGTCAATTGAAATGCCTTAGGAAAATACCATTTTGGCCCTTGTTTGATTGTTTAATCAATAATGAAGTCGACCTCAACCATTTTATGAAATACGATGATGTCATTGTACGTATAGTGCAGACATTCAAGCCATCCAATGGGAGGTTTTACATCAGGGACAAGAGCATTCAAATTTTTAGAAGTGATGTATCACTTATTTTTGGAGTGGACTGCGACACTAAACCAATGAACCTCTCTTATGGTGCAAAACCAACGGCCGACATCATACACCGAACGTGCAAGGATGTCAATCGGTTAAGTGTAGCAAAAATACGTGAAATTCTGAATGAAGCATTAAATGGCACACAAAAAATAAGACAATGAAGAGGTTACAAGATTAGTATGCATGTATGCATGCGTGAAACTGTTCTTTTCCATGTCCGGAGAAATAATTAGATGGGTATTCTATTCATATATGGACCCATTAGACAAATGATCGAGTATGACTGAGCTGAGAGCATCTGAGCAACGCTCATGGGGTCAGTGGGCCAAAACTGGGGAAAACCAGGACGAGTCACCGGATGTATTATGTTATTAATGGTAAATCCTATAAATCTTATTCTATATTTAATATGAATATTCATAGGGTTTGTCCACTTATGTTGGCAGCAAAACAAATGTGACACACATATCGGTACACACTGGTGGCAAGGTTGGCATAAGTACACACTGATGTGAATGTTCACAACAGTGTGAAATGTTAGGAACATTAACGTTAGTGTGTACTGATGTAAACATTGACACTAGTGTTTTGCTCATGTTGGCACCAAAACAAATGTGAAACACACATTACTAGGCAATGGTGTGGAAATTGACATCAATGATGTGAACATTCACATCACTGTTTATTAATGGAAAAAGTCACACTAGTAGACAATGGTGTGAACATTCACATCGGTGTGCTACTTATGTGAACATTGACAACAGTACTTACTGATATGAACATTCACGGTTGTGTTAAATATGCTAAAAGCAACATTGATGTTTGTTATTTGTTTCAGTACTGGTTGTGTGAACACACAACCATCTTATAACCCCGTAAACCTAATGCCATTCCGCAGTGTGTAAAGTGAGACCTCACAGCCTTACATACCAACATGAAGTCCATATATTTGCCGAAACTTGGTTTAAATAAGGTAAAAGTACACCCAAAAAATGTTGTGAACATTCACATACTGAGACAAGGTGTAACACCCCAAAAATTTTCCCTCCACTCGAGCGCAAGAGCTGATGCTCAAGCGGCCTTATAAGGCTCCTAGTACTTTTGCAGTCTATCCGAGATTCTAAGAGTTATGAATTTCCGCTCGAGCGCAGGAGTTTTCGCTCGAGTGGTCGGCTTTGTTGGTCTGTTCACTCGAGCGCAAGATTGGACACTCAAGCAGTCTGCCTGGTTGAGTCTAAATTTTTGGGACTAGTGGGATTGTTTTTGACCTTTTATTATTGTGTTTGGAGCCTCCTTGTTTTATTTTGGGACATTGATCGAAGTGGTAACATGATGGCAAAGTAAGATTAGATCAAAAACTTTGATTCGGATAATTTTTCTATGAACAACCATCACTCTTTTGCCCTTTTCTTTTTCCAAACTTTGAATTTGGGTGTGGGGCTAGAACCATTGGAAATCTTGTTTCCGAGGCTTCGATTTGGAGACGAGAACAACCTAAAACGGAGTTTAGGTAAGAGAGTTATGTCCGTTTTTTGGTATCTGTGTTGAAAGCAAGTGTGCTCGAGCGCAGCGCAGAAAGTGGCGCTCGAGCGGACTGCGTGAATTCAGCAACTTAAAAAGTGATTTTCTAGATCATTCTCTCTATTTTTCTTTTCCCTCTTCCTTCCTCTCACCCTAGGTCCAAAAACCCTTGATTTCTTAACCCAAATTGCTTCTATTTCTCAAAGATTTGGCCAAGATCTCTTACCAAAAAGTGAAGAAGGCTTGAAGATCTTACTTTTCTACTGATTAGAATTTGGATATGCAAAGGATTCTTCTTGAAGCTTTGCTTTCTTGCTTGATCCTTGAGGTAGGGTTTTCTAGTTCTCTTTCAGTACTCTCATTTATAGATAGATTTGTAGTATTTTATTTATATAAATACAATAACTCATGAGATTGGGGGTTTAGGGTTTGAGATGTTGGGGTTTACTTGTTGGGTGGTGACTTTGGATTATGAATTTGGATGTATAATCAATAGAAGAATTGAAATAAAGAGTGTTTTTGTGAAAAGCCTTAATTTCTCTTAAAACCCTAGCTTGGTACATAAAGATAGATGATGGTTTTGCTTAAATTGAAAGTACTATCATGAAATTGAGGTGTTAAATTAAACATATACAAGTTTAATTGAATTTTGGAAGTATTTGGAAATTTATGTAAAAGTTACGATTGAACTCTTATTGTTGATCTTTTAAATTATGTTATAATATGAAACCAAACTTGGGTAAATGAATCGTTAATGGTATAGATAATATGAGGTTTGTAATAAAATGATGAAGTGAATATTTAAGAATTTTATTGTGTTATGTTGAATTTCATTAAGTTATGTTAAATTGTATTAAGTTTAAGTTGAGTTAAGATGAGTATGAGTAATGATAAACGGGAGATTATGAATGTATGGCTGCGTTCTACAAAAGAGTTGTATCAAAGAAATTAATGTTAGAGATTTAATTTATAGCCTTGGGTAGTTATTGATAGTCAATGTGTTGTGAAAATTTGAATTTGAAGACTTGATAATAATATGGAAAGGTAAAGAAATAGTTTGAACCCATGAATCGTGAACACTTTGAAGATGGATCTTCATGCCTCTATGGATGTGCTATTATATTTTTGTAACAAAAAACAGTGAATGATTTGATGGATGATAGAGAAGGTGGTGGAAGATATTGTGTGCTTGTTATGTAAATGGAATTTTAACATATGGTGGATGTGTATTGAACTAATGTGTTACGGAAATAATAGAAAATGTGTTGGCATTGTCCATTAATTATAATGATGGATTGTGATGTTACTTTGGGATTCGTTTCCTGCCGTATTTTGAGTCGGCAAAGCATGACGCTTGAAATAGGTTTCGCCTTCTTTTCAGAGAAGCGCCGTGCAGTATGTTGAGGTTCCGCGTTCCTTCTGGCTTGTGACCGGTAAAGCGTGAGGTTCTGCATTCCTTCTGGCTTATGACTGGTAAAGCGTGTGACTCATGGAGATGACCTATTAATGGATCTAGTATTTGATATGCGATTATTTGAAAGAATGGAAAATGACATAGTAATTGGATTAGGGGTTGGTAATGATGAACTCACTAGATTACTTGTGACTATAATGGAAGATTATGAGTTTTGTTTTGTAAAAATTGAGAAATTGAATTAAAAATTGATTGTTATTCTTGTGTTATGCTTGAATTCTAATTGGTAATGCAAATGTTAATGTGAGGTAATTGTTAGACAAGTGAGAGTTGAGTATATGAGGATTGTCTTTTTGAACTTTAAGGAAATTGGATTTTGATGTTATGGAGTTATAGTAATTGGAAATAGTATAAGGGAAAAATAGAAATGAAACGAGGAGTATTTTAGAATTGGGTTAAAAAAAATTAAAATGATGTTATTCCTTAAACATAATTGTTTTCAAAGAGGATTTATGGTCTTTCTAATGATGAGGGATGATTTTTTTATGACTAAAAGTTTTTCCTTAAATGTTCAAAGAAATTTTTGAGAAAAAGATATTCTACATACAATATTTTGAGCTTACAAAATGTCACCCTACTATATGGTATCACCCTGCATGTGTGATCATTTCTATCTGTATGTTCGTTATTGTTGTAGAACTATGAGATCCCTACTGGGTAAATCGTGCTCATCTCTTGTTGTTTTATTTCTTTTTCAGGAAAGAATTTGGATTCATAGTTGAAGATTTAAGGAGTCCATAAGTCTAATTTGTGTAATTTCGTTGTAGATGTGAAGGAAGTAAATGTGGTATATTGATATTTGTAATTATTTATTTGTAACCCCTGGCATGTATCATTGTTATTGTTATATTCATTGAGAGAGAGAACATGTTATTTTGCTTATTTTGCTTCTATTACTCAAGGGTAATAGATATATATATATATATATATATATATAAATCGACCTAAATTACAGTCTTTTGGTAATGTTTCCGAGTAATTAAAAAGTTGGGGCATTACATAAGGAACTATGTAACTAACATAATTTTTCTAACTCCAAGTATATGGCGACGAGCTGATGGCATCCCTAACAAAAGCAAAGATGTACCATCGTACCAATTTGAATGTAGAGCCCAAACATGAGGTTTCGTCGAGTGCACCCCTAAAGCAAGATGAAAGAAACGACGATGAAAGCAAAGACAATAAAGGTAGTGACAACAGCGATGGAATTTCTAGGGATGCAATTGACCTAAATGATGTTAAAGATGATATCAACACTAGCTTTAAAAAACCCCAATGCTGAGAGAGGTATCATCATAGCATAACTAAGTGAACCGGACGTCGTGGATATACTTATAAAAGACAACCAAAAAGCCTAGGGTCTTGTATGACAATGGGAAGCAAAATACAAATAGTTGGAAGAATCATGGGAATTGAGGGCAAGGGTGATTCCTGCACTTGAAGCCAAATTATTCGACCAATCGGGCCCATCCAATATGGACATGGAGATCAAAAATTGCATGGAGTAGAAGGATGCAGAAATTCAGCAGTTGACAAAATTGGTCATCAACCTAGAATGCGAAAAAAAGATTCTTCAAGACCTTCACGATGATCAGTCTGTCCACATTATCACGCAAACCGAAGCACAAAAGGTTCATGATAGCCTTTAGAAGCATCCCATTACAGCACTGAAAGACATTCTCAGCCCACTATCCCGGATAAAGCGTATCAAGCAGAAGGTAAGGAGAGAGTACCGCTTGGATAACTTTCAATACCCCAACTTGCCTGGCCAAAAGAAAGGAAAAGAGGGAATTGAAAAGCAATCCCATATAGTCCACATTGTACAAGATGTAGACAAACATCCACAAACAAAACACCCAACAAAATACAAAAAGTTAACATTGACCAACAAACTGAAGGTTTGAGCCAACATGAACAAACTCAACAAGCAAAAGGTTTAAAATTTGCACAAGAACAGCGGTGATGAATAAGTGATTATACATATTGAGATTAAATTTATTTTTATGATGATGTTAAGCTTTACATATGTACTTCATAGATTAGATCATTTTGTAATTATGCAATGTTAACATTCACATTTTCTGTAATCACAATGCAAAGGTTACTTGTGTGGCAAGGGGACTCAAAGTCTAGAAACGTGTATTTTGATGACATCATATACATCATCAAGGAAGAATCAATACACAACAACTTATGGCACTCGCAAATGTATACAAAACATACACACACACATACACACCCACACGCACACATTGGAAAGACTCTAGAAATAATGTACTGCCATCTCTCTGTTTGTGCAGGTGATAGATGCATATGGCGAAATACTACTCGAACTACAAGAGTTGATCAACCCAACTTTGGAGGATTCGACATTCATCTTTACAAGCACATGTTTGTTAACAACTAGACTATTGGTATGTTTATGTTTGATGTTGATGTAAATGTTCACATGAACAGTATTTGATTTGCATGTTGAATAGATGTGAATGTTTATCTGAACATTATATGACATGCTAGACAAATGTGAATGTTAACAACAACATTATATGACTAATTAAGAAGTTAACAGATGTGAACATTCACATCTATAATACATTATAGGACTGATTGACAAATTAACAGATGTGAACATTCATATCATTCACAATGAACATTGATATAAATACTTGGTACATAATTATATGTCCATTGTGTGCAAAAAGTTATGCAAGAGTACTCCCCCAAGAGAAATAAACTAATTGATGTACATATCAATGACTATCAAGGTCAGAGATACTTGATCTTCCCAATACACCACGACTTCCACTGGACGATCGTTGTCTACGATGTCAAAGACAATCTATAGAGGCATTATAACTCACTACGACCAAGACCAGGCATACATGATTCATATATTGACAAAGCACAAATAGTTATAAGTGATTGACACATTTAATACTTGTCATGATGTGTAATATTTGAACTTGGACGTATGAACTATGTTGCTTTGTGCCTAATCTGAATTTTCATTCTTCTCCCCATGACAGAGGGACCACATCGAGGCAGTGGTACGCAACATTGAACCATCATCACCACTATGGACCAAATTATCAGGCCAAGATCCATCGCAACCAATCATATCAGTAGACGTCTGTCCTCAACAAGCATCTGAATCGTAAGTCTCACATCAATTTGTACACATCTTCCACAACCATTATACACACCTAAATTTCAAATTCCAACAATAACAACTTTGTATTTTTTGGGTGGATTGTGAACCTGCAGTGTGTTACATTATGAGGGTGCATGTATACCATGGGGAAATTATTGACAACCTTAATCGCTTTGAATGGTGTCAAATAAGAGACTCATTAGTACACATTTTTCTGAATCACAGAAAGACAGTACAATATGAAAAGATAATTTAGTATCAATAGCTTTGACATATTAGAGCAGACTAGTTTGATTGAAAATCAATTCTATATCATTACTGGTACTGCTATTTTTCATTCAATATATGTATATGCATTTTGAGGCCTATTTCATGTTGATCATTCACATTGAGATTGTATTTATTTTTTGGCACACGACATTATGTGAATTTCCACATCATGAAAGGATCAGACACATTCTTATGTTTAAAGCCCCACTCCATGGATGTGAATATTGCTTAAAGTATTATTATAACACAATATGACAGGTGTGAATATGATATTTCTTAACACATAAGTCAATATTCACAGCAAATAATTTGATGATGTGAATATTCAGATGATGTGAGTATTCACACCACACACATACATGCATCACAATATACACAACAAAATCTCATTTTGCTAACCAAACCCACTCACAATGCCAAAAAAAACACAGTATTATGTTTGGCAGATATATGAACGTTATTCAAACACACTTTATAATCATTGCCATACAAAATGTAATCTTATTCTAAACGTTATATTTTATGCAGGAATGTTTGCATTGTCTACAAGACATCATTACGAATGACATACACAGGTGTGAATATTCACATTTGTTCTCATTCACAACAGTTGTAAATGTTCACGCCATGTCAATCTATATATGCATGTGAAAGTTCACATCCCAGATTATATTCATGTCAACGTTGACAACAATAATGCTAAAAGTTCAACCCATGTGCGAGTATTCACATAATATGATTATTTTACACAAGTGTAAATGTTTACATCATGTATTCATTATTAACACACCAACAAAATGTCAGTTTCCTACCAAAAAAAAAAAAAAAAACAAACAAACAAACACAAATCAAATACTAATTTTGCCAATGCATTATTATGTTTGTCAACACAACGTAATCTTATTGCAACACAATGTTTGCCAACCCAATACAATCTTATTTCAAAAATCAATATAAGAATCCCATGTAAAACACAATGTTGAAATGAAAAATATACACCCTATATCGGCTCCTTGCATGATTTCCGATTGTGGCTTCCTAACTTATCACATCTCCCGCACCTTATTTGCTTTAGTTTCTCGCCCCTTGATGGGATTTTATTCTTTTTCGGCCTACCGGGTGGTCTTTTCACAGTTGGTGGGTGTATAGTGAAGTCTGTGGGATCAAAAGGCGGCTTTTTTACCGACAATATAGGGAATATGGCACTCGAATAGGTTACACGATACGTCTCTACGTAAAAGTAATGTTTCACACAATCATTGAGATTGTAGCAGCTCTTTTGAATAGCAATAACAGCATGGTCACATGAGAATCTGTTGATTTGCATTTGAAGCAAGAACACATACGCCTTGCAATATCAACTGTAACAGCTGGTATCGAGAAACACATCCTCATTGGCTTTGCTAACTTCCCAAGACCTGCTGTCATTGAACGAATCAAGAAACATTGTTTCTAATGTAGGAAAAATAAGCTCATTCCACTTGTTTGCGTGGTCACGCCACGCAGACATTTGCCGCATCAATTGAGTACGAATTGTGTCCACCATCTAAGTGATAGGAAGATTGCGTGCTTCTTTAATCCAATTATTAAATGACTCCGCCGCATTGGATGTCATCTCCCCATAACACATGCCCTTGCACAATATCACAAACATTGTACAACACTGAATTTAATTTCTTTGAAACTGAATATGAAATTTCACATTGACACAAAACACAACTGAAATTTCACATCACTACCATTCTAAACTTGACAAATGAAATATATTAGGAAACTACTATTACCTAAATTATGAATTCGCCCAGTACTCAGGTGCCAACTACTTGAAAAAACTATGTACTCGTTACTTACCCTCCTTTTTTAATTTCTCAAGCTTTTCATGGAACCCTACCACAGTTGGCTCGTAAGCACAGTCACCCAAACTACTAACCAGGTGGTCCCTAAATCCATTATCAATTTCCTTTATCCAGTCTCTTAAATTGTTCTTCAAGTGTTGTAAGCAATAGCCGTGATGAGTTGATGGGAACACCTTCGGCATCGCTTCTAACAGACCAAGATTACTGTATGAAATAAAAGTAATCTAACGCTTACCATCAACCACCTTCACAAGTTCGTGCAAGAACCACGACCAATTGGTCGTGGTCTCTAACTCAACAATCTCAAATGCAACAGGGAATAGGCCTACAACACAACACCATTAAACAACTGATCACAATATTCCAATATGAGTATTAACACAAGTAGTTTACAAAAACACTATAAAGCAAACAGGGCATGTGAATGTTCACACTATGTAATGGTCAGTCATATATCCACACTATGCCGCTCAATGTGAATATTTACATGGCTACACAGCTAAAAAAAATACTAACCATTGTTTCTACCTTTCGTCGTTGCCGCTAGGGCTGGGCATAGGGTCATCCGCCCTACCCAAACCGTCCTACCCGATCCAAACATGCACGGTTTCGCAAACACATTAGCGTAGGGTGCGGTTTGGATTTTATCTAATTTTCAGGTTGCGGACCCGCACCCGCCCAACCCGCCCGCATAAAACTCTTTTCTTTTCTTTTTTTTTCTTTTTTTTTTTTAAATCTGACCGTTCAAAAAAACCCCTTTTATTTTTATTTATTTTTTTGCATTTTGGATGAATCTAAGTTAATGAAGAATTACCCTTTTTTCTTTTTTTTGTATTTGGGTTAGGAATGATGAATGTAGGATTTTTTAATTTGGGTTAGGAATGATGAATGTAGGATGAATGTAAGTTAATGATGAATGTAGATTTTGAATGATTTTTTTAGGTTACGAATTGAGATGAATGCAAGTTAATGATGAAGGTAAATTTTGAATGATTTGTTTAGGTTATGAATTGATTTTGTTGTGTTTTTTTATTTTATAAGTTTTTTATAAGTTTTAATTCATTAATTATTAATGTTAGAGTATTTTAGAAAATGGGAGGAAAAAGGTCAAAAAGAAATATTGATAAAAAAATGGGGAAAAAAAAGGGCTTAACAAAAAAATTTTGAAAAAAAGTTCAATCCGCAAATTGCCCGCAACCGCCCGCGCAACCGCGAACCCTATCCGCACAAACCACAAACCGCATTGCGGGTGGTTGCAGGTTGACTTTTCCTCAAACCGCATACATGCGGGCGGGTCCAAACCGAACCGCAAACTGTCCCAAACCGAACCGCAGACACCCCTAGTTGCCGCAAGTAGCTAACCTTTGTACTTTTCTTTGAGAATGTTCCATCTAGGAATAATAAAGGCCGACAAGAATTGTACCCAGAAATACACATAGCAAATGATATAAAGAAATGACAAAACTGTTGGCTACTCACATCATAGTCAATATTGACATAACTCCCCGAATTGTAATACATCACAATATCTGAATACCACTCCAGCTGGTCAAACGATAATGAGTGATCTCCATGAATAACAGTCTTTGCTTTTCCATGCCCAACCATACCACGTGGTAACTCACATCTAGCCTATAATTCCTCTTTAAAATAGTCACCACCTCATACGAGCGAGTCAACGGCTAATCCCTCACAATTTCAGATATAGTACTCGACATCAAATCAGAACTAACTCTTGGATTCTTCAATGTTCGGACATTCGTACTACAACTATGCACATCACTGAACCTCTTGATGTAGAAAAACCATTTGCTCGATGTACTCTACAATGTATAGCCCACAAGCAACCTCTCTCCTCGCGCATCGCACATACCGCAGTAACCGTTGTTGTCTCATTTTTGACATACATAAACTGAAACTCGTATTGGATTGCATACTTACATAAAATATCACGAAATTCTTGTGCACCTCCTACAAATCGTTGTCCCACATACATAATACCATTTGCCCAAGGGGCTGACAACAACACCTTCTCTTTATGGTGACAAAATCTCTGGAGTGCATCAATTTCTTCTTCGCCCCCCACACACAGCGACCTAGAGCTACTCGACTGACCAATATCACTTTTCAAATCAACGACAACCTCTACATGGTGTAACCCCATTGATTTGGCAAGCAATAACATGTTCTGAAATTCTTCGTCATTGTCCAAATCACACCTATTAATCTCAGGTAGTCGATAGAACAATAAAACAGAACAAGTAAACAACTCGTCCCATTTCTCACACAAATAATACTCCATCAAAAACGAATAACACAATGCGTGAACCACATTTATTACAGTTGAACTACAACCATATGTGCACACCAACATCATAAAGGTATCCATAACCTGTAAAAACACAACAAAACAAAAGTCAACAACCACGTAACAACCATACGAACAACAATGCATACAATAATCCATACTATATGAACATTCACATTATGCAAACTAAAAGCCTATGTGTATAGTTTCACTGCTAAATCCATAATGAAAACTACCACCACCATCCTTGCACAACATAAAATATTTTACAAGTTCAAAATCACACCACCAGAATGCTATCATAATACACAACATACATACAACCCTCCATAACCTCATATTAATAAGATGTAAACATCCACATTAAGCGCGCATCAAAATATCATCAAAAAAGCACTTGCATTACCACATACATCAAAACATAACATAAAACGAACATACATTCATACACAATGTATACGCCTATATGTACATTTTACACTGCTAAATCCAAACTCAAAATATCACCATCATCATTACCAATAAGATGTGAACATCCACATTGTTCACTTAATCCAAATTACTTCCCCATTACAGAGCCATGCAAAATGCATATGAATAAAAAAAATAGAACATCTGATCTACGTACTTCAAACACCATATCATCCAATTCATCACATAATTCAAAACATAAATTGAATATGCATTTAACATCAAAATGATACTAACATTGATCATTGAATCCTGCACTCATCATCTTCCTCGAAAATGACTGATTTGAATCAGTTACACTCCAAACAATGTCACAACCGAACACCATTTGAAAGAGCCACAACAACAACAATGAAACCCTAGCACACACCAGCCTTCAAACGAGCAAGCAAAATTGAAACGTATCTAACCGAATCAGAATCAGAACGAAAAGCGTGAATATAGCAACCTACCAAAACAGAATGAACAAAAAACAAGGAAATATATATTTGATATGTGTATCAACAATATATATATATATATATAAGGGCATAATAGTCCATTAAAAATAATAAAATGAGGAAAAAGGATCTCACGAAATAAAAAAGATAAGGGGAAATTACCCATAGGTCCCATGGGAAACATGTGATCTCCATTTAATCCCATAACTTTTTCACTACACCCAAAAGTCCTTTCCCCTCTCTCTCTCTCTGCTTTTTGCTTCCCTTCCTCTCTCATTTTTTTTTCTATATTTTTCTGTCACCGTGTTTGTCATGGAAGAGGACCACCGGTGATCATATCTTTCTCCATTGATCGGGGTTCATTGATAACCACCAAGCATTGAAATCAACTCCGACGAAGAAGATGATATATTTTCCGACGAAGAAGATGAATGGATCTACTTAGATCTGATATAGATCTACTCAGATCTACATCAGATCTGAGTAGATCTACACAGATTTGGTTAGACATCCGTCTTTCCCCTTCGATCTCTTTTTTTTTTTTCTCTCTCTCTGCTATACACTTCTGTTTTTCTGTTCTAATGGAGAAAATTTTCGAATTCTGAAAAAGCAGTTTTCGAGTTTTAGTTACAGGCAGTGAAAACTGTAAAATTTTGCAGTTTCAAATTTTTTTTTTGGTGCTGGAATGAATCATGGTTTAAAACTGTAAAATTTCGCAGTTTTATAACATTCTTTAAAACTGTAAAATTTTACAGTTCTAAAAAATGTTATAAAACTGCAAAATTTTACAGTTTTAAACCATGATTCATTCCAGCACCAAAAAAAAAAATTTGAAACTGCAAAATTTTACAGTTTTAAACCATGATTCATTCCAGCACCAAAAAAAAAAATTTGAAACTGCAAAATTTTACAGTTTTAAACCATGATTCATTCCAGCACCAAAAAAAAAAATTTGAAACTGCAAAATTTTACAGTTTTAAACCATGATTCATTCCAGCACCAAAAAAAAAAATTTGAAACTGCAAAATTTTACAGTTTTAAACCATGATTCATTCCAGCACCAAAAAAAAAAATTTGAAACTGCAAAATTTTACAGTTTTAAACCATGATTCATTCCAGCACCAAAAAAAAAAATTTGAAACTGCAAAATTTTACAGTTTTAAACCATGATTCATTCCAGCACCAAAAAAAAAAATTTGAAACTGCAAAATTTTACAGTTTTAAACCATGATTCATTCCAGCACCAAAAAAAAAAATTTGAAACTGCAAAATTTTACAGTTTTAAACCATGATTCATTCCAGCACCAAAAAAAAAAATTTGAAACTGCAAAATTTTACAGTTTTAAACCATGATTCATTCCAGCACCAAAAAAAAAAATTTGAAACTGCAAAATTTTACAGTTTTAAACCATGATTCATTCCAGCACCAAAAAAAAAAATTTGAAACTGCAAAATTTTACAGTTTTAAACCATGATTCATTCCAGCACCAAAAAAAAAAATTTGAAACTGCAAAATTTTACAGTTTTAAACCATGATTCATTCCAGCACCAAAAAAAAAAATTTGAAACTGCAAAATTTTACAGTTTTAAACCATGATTCATTCCAGCACCAAAAAAAAAAATTTGAAACTGCAAAATTTTACAGTTTTAAACCATGATTCATTCCAGCACCAAAAAAAAAAATTTGAAACTGCAAAATTTTACAGTTTTAAACCATGATTCATTCCAGCACCAAAAAAAAAAATTTGAAACTGCAAAATTTTACAGTTTTAAACCATGATTCATTCCAGCACCAAAAAAAAAAATTTGAAACTGCAAAATTTTACAGTTTTAAACCATGATTCATTCCAGCACCAAAAAAAAAAATTTGAAACTGCAAAATTTTACAGTTTTAAACCATGATTCATTCCAGCACCAAAAAAAAAATTTGAAACTGCAAAATTTTACAGTTTTAAACCATGATTCATTCCAGCACCAAAAAAAAAATTTGAAACTGCAAAATTTTACAGTTTTAAACCATGATTCATTCCAGCACCAAAAAAAAAATTTGAAACTGCAAAATTTTACAGTTTTAAACCATGATTCATTCCAGCACCAAAAAAAAAATTTGAAACTGCAAAATTTTACAGTTTTAAACCATGATTCATTCCAGCACCAAAAAAAAAATTTGAAACTGCAAAATTTTACAGTTTTAAACCATGATTCATTCCAGCACCAAAAAAAAAATTTGAAACTGCAAAATTTTACAGTTTTAAACCATGATTCATTCCAGCACCAAAAAAAAAATTTGAAACTGCAAAATTTTACAGTTTTAAACCATGATTCATTCCAGCACCAAAAAAAAAATTTGAAACTGCAAAATTTTACAGTTTTAAACCATGATTCATTCCAGCACCAAAAAAAAAATTTGAAACTGCAAAATTTTACAGTTTTAAACCATGATTCATTCCAGCACCAAAAAAAAAATTTGAAACTGCAAAATTTTACAGTTTTAAACCATGATTCATTCCAGCACCAAAAAAAAAATTTGAAACTGCAAAATTTTACAGTTTTAAACCATGATTCATTCCAGCACCAAAAAAAAAATTTGAAACTGCAAAATTTTACAGTTTTAAACCATGATTCATTCCAGCACCAAAAAAAAAATTTGAAACTGCAAAATTTTACAGTTTTAAACCATGATTCATTCCAGCACCAAAAAAAAAATTTGAAACTGCAAAATTTTACAGTTTTAAACCATGATTCATTCCAGCACCAAAAAAAAAATTTGAAACTGCAAAATTTTACAGTTTTAAACCATGATTCATTCCAGCACCAAAAAAAAAATTTGAAACTGCAAAATTTTACAGTTTTAAACCATGATTCATTCCAGCACCAAAAAAAAAATTTGAAACTGCAAAATTTTACAGTTTTAAACCATGATTCATTCCAGCACCAAAAAAAAAATTTGAAACTGCAAAATTTTACAGTTTTAAACCATGATTCATTCCAGCACCAAAAAAAAAATTTGAAACTGCAAAATTTTACAGTTTTAAACCATGATTCATTCCAGCACCAAAAAAAAAATTTGAAACTGCAAAATTTTACAGTTTTAAACCATGATTCATTCCAGCACCAAAAAAAAAATTTGAAACTGCAAAATTTTACAGTTTTAAACCATGATTCATTCCAGCACCAAAAAAAAAATTTGAAACTGCAAAATTTTACAGTTTTAAACCATGATTCATTCCAGCACCAAAAAAAAAATTTGAAACTGCAAAATTTTACAGTTTTAAACCATGATTCATTCCAGCACCAAAAAAAAAATTTGAAACTGCAAAATTTTACAGTTTTAAACCATGATTCATTCCAGCACCAAAAAAAAAATTTGAAACTGCAAAATTTTACAGTTTTAAACCATGATTCATTCCAGCACCAAAAAAAAAATTTGAAACTGCAAAATTTTACAGTTTTAAACCATGATTCATTCCAGCACCAAAAAAAAAATTTGAAACTGCAAAATTTTACAGTTTTAAACCATGATTCATTCCAGCACCAAAAAAAAAATTTGAAACTGCAAAATTTTACAGTTTTAAACCATGATTCATTCCAGCACCAAAAAAAAAATTTGAAACTGCAAAATTTTACAGTTTTAAACCATGATTCATTCCAGCACCAAAAAAAAAATTTGAAACTGCAAAATTTTACAGTTTTAAACCATGATTCATTCCAGCACCAAAAAAAAAATTTGAAACTGCAAAATTTTACAGTTTTAAACCATGATTCATTCCAGCACCAAAAAAAAAATTTGAAACTGCAAAATTTTACAGTTTTAAACCATGATTCATTCCAGCACCAAAAAAAAAATTTGAAACTGCAAAATTTTACAGTTTTAAACCATGATTCATTCCAGCACCAAAAAAAAAATTTGAAACTGCAAAATTTTACAGTTTTAAACCATGATTCATTCCAGCACCAAAAAAAAAATTTGAAACTGCAAAATTTTACAGTTTTAAACCATGATTCATTCCAGCACCAAAAAAAAAATTTGAAACTGCAAAATTTTACAGTTTTAAACCATGATTCATTCCAGCACCAAAAAAAAAATTTGAAACTGCAAAATTTTACAGTTTTAAACCATGATTCATTCCAGCACCAAAAAAAAAATTTGAAACTGCAAAATTTTACAGTTTTAAACCATGATTCATTCCAGCACCAAAAAAAAAATTTGAAACTGCAAAATTTTACAGTTTTAAACCATGATTCATTCCAGCACCAAAAAAAAAATTTGAAACTGCAAAATTTTACAGTTTTAAACCATGATTCATTCCAGCACCAAAAAAAAAATTTGAAACTGCAAAATTTTACAGTTTTAAACCATGATTCATTCCAGCACCAAAAAAAAAATTTGAAACTGCAAAATTTTACAGTTTTAAACCATGATTCATTCCAGCACCAAAAAAAAAATTTGAAACTGCAAAATTTTACAGTTTTAAACCATGATTCATTCCAGCACCAAAAAAAAAATTTGAAACTGCAAAATTTTACAGTTTTAAACCATGATTCATTCCAGCACCAAAAAAAAAATTTGAAACTGCAAAATTTTACAGTTTTAAACCATGATTCATTCCAGCACCAAAAAAAAAATTTGAAACTGCAAAATTTTACAGTTTTAAACCATGATTCATTCCAGCACCAAAAAAAAAATTTGAAACTGCAAAATTTTACAGTTTTAAACCATGATTCATTCCAGCACCAAAAAAAAAATTTGAAACTGCAAAATTTTACAGTTTTAAACCATGATTCATTCCAGCACCAAAAAAAAAATTTGAAACTGCAAAATTTTACAGTTTTAAACCATGATTCATTCCAGCACCAAAAAAAAAATTTGAAACTGCAAAATTTTACAGTTTTAAACCATGATTCATTCCAGCACCAAAAAAAAAATTTGAAACTGCAAAATTTTACAGTTTTAAACCATGATTCATTCCAGCACCAAAAAAAAAATTTGAAACTGCAAAATTTTACAGTTTTAAACCATGATTCATTCCAGCACCAAAAAAAAAATTTGAAACTGCAAAATTTTACAGTTTTAAACCATGATTCATTCCAGCACCAAAAAAAAAATTTGAAACTGCAAAATTTTACAGTTTTAAACCATGATTCATTCCAGCACCAAAAAAAAAATTTGAAACTGCAAAATTTTACAGTTTTAAACCATGATTCATTCCAGCACCAAAAAAAAAATTTGAAACTGCAAAATTTTACAGTTTTAAACCATGATTCATTCCAGCACCAAAAAAAAAATTTGAAACTGCAAAATTTTACAGTTTTAAACCATGATTCATTCCAGCACCAAAAAAAAAATTTGAAACTGCAAAATTTTACAGTTTTAAACCATGATTCATTCCAGCACCAAAAAAAAAATTTGAAACTGCAAAATTTTACAGTTTTAAACCATGATTCATTCCAGCACCAAAAAAAAAATTTGAAACTGCAAAATTTTACAGTTTTAAACCATGATTCATTCCAGCACCAAAAAAAAAATTTGAAACTGCAAAATTTTACAGTTTTAAACCATGATTCATTCCAGCACCAAAAAAAAAATTTGAAACTGCAAAATTTTACAGTTTTAAACCATGATTCATTCCAGCACCAAAAAAAAAATTTGAAACTGCAAAATTTTACAGTTTTAAACCATGATTCATTCCAGCACCAAAAAAAAAATTTGAAACTGCAAAATTTTACAGTTTTAAACCATGATTCATTCCAGCACCAAAAAAAAAATTTGAAACTGCAAAATTTTACAGTTTTAAACCATGATTCATTCCAGCACCAAAAAAAAAATTTGAAACTGCAAAATTTTACAGTTTTAAACCATGATTCATTCCAGCACCAAAAAAAAAATTTGAAACTGCAAAATTTTACAGTTTTAAACCATGATTCATTCCAGCACCAAAAAAAAAATTTGAAACTGCAAAATTTTACAGTTTTAAACCATGATTCATTCCAGCACCAAAAAAAAAATTTGAAACTGCAAAATTTTACAGTTTTAAACCATGATTCATTCCAGCACCAAAAAAAAAATTTGAAACTGCAAAATTTTACAGTTTTAAACCATGATTCATTCCAGCACCAAAAAAAAAATTTGAAACTGCAAAATTTTACAGTTTTAAACCATGATTCATTCCAGCACCAAAAAAAAAATTTGAAACTGCAAAATTTTACAGTTTTAAACCATGATTCATTCCAGCACCAAAAAAAAAATTTGAAACTGCAAAATTTTACAGTTTTAAACCATGATTCATTCCAGCACCAAAAAAAAAATTTGAAACTGCAAAATTTTACAGTTTTAAACCATGATTCATTCCAGCACCAAAAAAAAAATTTGAAACTGCAAAATTTTACAGTTTTAAACCATGATTCATTCCAGCACCAAAAAAAAAATTTGAAACTGCAAAATTTTACAGTTTTAAACCATGATTCATTCCAGCACCAAAAAAAAAATTTGAAACTGCAAAATTTTACAGTTTTAAACCATGATTCATTCCAGCACCAAAAAAAAAATTTGAAACTGCAAAATTTTACAGTTTTAAACCATGATTCATTCCAGCACCAAAAAAAAAATTTGAAACTGCAAAATTTTACAGTTTTAAACCATGATTCATTCCAGCACCAAAAAAAAAATTTGAAACTGCAAAATTTTACAGTTTTAAACCATGATTCATTCCAGCACCAAAAAAAAAATTTGAAACTGCAAAATTTTACAGTTTTAAACCATGATTCATTCCAGCACCAAAAAAAAAATTTGAAACTGCAAAATTTTACAGTTTTAAACCATGATTCATTCCAGCACCAAAAAAAAAATTTGAAACTGCAAAATTTTACAGTTTTAAACCATGATTCATTCCAGCACCAAAAAAAAAATTTGAAACTGCAAAATTTTACAGTTTTAAACCATGATTCATTCCAGCACCAAAAAAAAAATTTGAAACTGCAAAATTTTACAGTTTTAAACCATGATTCATTCCAGCACCAATGCTAGTTCTGCCGACGACGGAGGACGACGGCGGACGACGAACGCCGACGAGGCTCGTGCTGGTTTGCTGCTCTGTGTGTGTGGGGGGGGGGTGATTTTGCTGCTCTGTGTGTGTGGGTTTGGGTTTGATTTTAGACCCACCCTTCTTCTTCTCCATTCTTTTTCTTCTTCCTTTTGCAACAAAAACGCAGGAAAAAAGAAAAAAAAACAAAAAAGGTATCAAAACGACGTCGTTTTGGTGTCGAGTCAAATTCGAGCCTCTGAATTCGAGCTACGAATCGGAATTGATATATATATATATATATATATAAGTATGTATGCACAGTGCACACACATTATTAAAAATGCATGTGATATTAACTTCAAAAAACTGGGGAAAAAATATGAAACCGAACAATACTTTGCAAAGATATATACACAACTTTTTATACAGTAGATAGATTATCACCATATTCATAGGGGTACTGTCTTAAGTATCGAAGTTTCCTTTATTAATGCTCTATTTTGTAGATCAACGATGTATTTATTTAGCGTGATCCATTTTTTTCTCTATTTAAGTATCGTTTGGGACAAATTATTTTAATATTTTTTTATTTTTTATGAAAAAATATGTAAAAAAAATAGAGAAAGTGATGTAATAATTTATAGTGAGGGTTAATTGGGATATGTTATATAATTGCATTTTTTGACTTTTTAACTAAAAAAGTAGAGAAAAAAACACGTATATTTGAAATAATTTTTTGATTTTTTACAAAAAGATGTGTAATAAAATATTGTAGTAAAATCAAAATAACTATTCTATCCTTGTTGATTTTTTGACTTTTAACTTTTTGACTTTTGGATAGTTAAATTCAAAGGGCAAAATAATAATTTTGCCCTCTAGGCTTCCTTCACAAGTTTTCCTAAATAGTATGAACTTTTTAACTTTTTTAGTAACTTTTTGACTTTTTAACTTTTATTGGTTATCCCAAACCAAGTTGTCCAAGTTTCTTTAAATATTTTTGAAAGACAAGACAATATTTTGATTTGTGTTTTAAGATATTATTTTAAAAATAATTTTTTTGGAGAATTTAAAATTTTGTTTAGTTGTATATTTTGAAAATAATTTTAGAGTTTTGAAATTTGAGATGATTTGATATTTTTTTTATAATTAAATAGATAAGTGTGAGAGAAAAAGTGATTGAAAATGAGAGAGAGGAGAGAAAAAGTAATTGATTGATGAGTAGTAAAGAGAAAAATGATTTTAGAAACTTTTTTTAAAAAAAATTTCAACCAAACATTTTTTAAAAAATTTTCTCTAAAAACATGTTTTGATAGATAAACCAAACATGCCCTAAACTAGATTATACCCCTTTTTCGATGGTAGAAAGGTAATAGGTGAGGGAGACCGAGGGATGTTGTTGTGACTAAGTTATAGTAGCGATCTATGATGCCTGGATGGAGGCTCTTGCGAGGTTTTTTTTGATAATCCAAATTGTTCATATTATAGAGTTATTTATGCAAAAAATCAAATTGATTGAAAATCTATAACTTTATAACAAAAACACATTTGTTTTTTTAAAAAAATAATGATTGACATTATCTTGATAATTTGTATAAAACAATTTGAATCTGATCATGGGGTTGTAAATTTCTGATTAGCTTAATTTTTTGTATGAATGATATAATCGACGAACCTTATATCATTAACAGTTTAAATTACAATTCAAAGTGAAAAAAAAACTTAGAAAAACTCCTCACCGGAACACCACAGGATTCCCGAATACTGGATTGTAGCTATAAATTACTAGCATATCACCCGTGCTATGCACGCCTAAGTTTCACATCAAGGAAGGAACAAGACAAGCATACTACACTTAGACAAACCACAAGGCTTCAAAACAAGACATGGATCACGTTAGCTCAAGCGAAACAAATCACAACATACACTTGCAAGCTAAACAAGTCATAATCATACCGATGCTCATGAACATGATGAGGACATAAAATGTGGGTTCTTACAACTCTCCTTATATTTTCTTGCATAATAAATCACACACATATCACTTTGCTCAAGAGTATACAATTGATCAAGAAAATCATTTTGAAGATCCTTCAGACGAATTTTTTCGCTAAGAAGAACTTTACTCTCTTTCCAAGTCAATCCACTTGTATAAGATCTTTCACAATGTGAAAACATCATGGTAGAACTTTAAGTTCTAATACCAAACAAATGCAGGACGATTAGGGCAGCAACAAATATGGGCCTTTGGAAATGCTTTTAAAATATTAGGGTTGATTTAGTGATTGGATAGAGTTTTGAGGTTCAAAAGTGCACTTTTAAAGGGCTGTGAAGAGGAATCCAAGAATAGAAAATTGAAATAGAAAATAAGAAGAAAGAACAGAAGAAGATAGGTCTAGACATCGCACCTAGATTTCTTAGGCATCACATCTAAGATTTGATTGCATCACATAATCCATAAAAAAAGATTCAAAACTCTCAAATTTTTATAAAATATCAACTCTATTAAATTATAAGCATTATATGACTTTATATAGAACTACGAGACTTCCTAAACCAATTATAACCAAAAAAAGGAAACTATTACAATATCTTTGACTTCAAAACCAACTTAAGACCAAATAAGAAATATAAATAAAACCCAATTAAATAACTTGACGCATGGGCTACCCACACAACCATATTCGGAAATTCTGCAAATTATCAAAATACCCCTAAGCTTCAAATCCTAGAAAACATAAATATAATTATAAAATAAGACTAATAATATTAGAAACATAATTATACAAAAATTTTATCAGTTTCTCTATGAAATTATGACAATGTCCAAATATTATCACTTCTTTAAATTTAGCATTCCTTGAACTTCTTATATTCTACATCACTCTCACTAATAACAATAAAATAAAATAGCATCTATTCTAATAGATAAATTTTTAGGTATCCTTGCATTAAACAAAAAGCAAAATTCATTTTACCTCATGTGGTTAGTCTTGGAGCACTTTACCCTTATCATTTGAAAATAACGACATAGCCCCTATGTGGTTTTGGACTGAAATACGCAATTAAATCTATCAACGGAAAATGAAAAAAGACTTTTTTACCCTTCTCACTGCAACCCATAATAGTATCTTTCCCTTCTCTTCTTTCTAACAGAAAAACAATCACTACTATCTATATAGTCAACCTAACACCACCATTAATTTTAATTATTTCATTTTTTGTATGTAATTTTTAATGGAAAGAAAATGTATCACCATGATTTTTGTATTCAATTTCCACAATTTTTGTATTCAATCTTAATGAAAAGCACACCACCACCATTTTTGTACACAAGGTAATCTTATTAAAATAGTAAGAAATTACACACACATATATACATATGTAAATATATATATATATATATATGTGTGTAGACACCTCATTTTTGACCGTCCTCAAGACTCGGTTGTGCTTGCAAGTACATCCGGACACAAGTTCGATTGCTCGTCGGGCATTCGACTTTCACGGCGGAACATTACAAGTTCGAGCTTTCCAGACCCTGTATCCTTTCTTCCCCATTCTTGGACCATGACTTGGTCCTTTCAGCGTCTTTCTCCTTGTGCATTGTCAGCCATGGTCTGGCACTACCGGCCATGCCTTTGTTGCTGCCGGCCATTGAGTGAGCCTGTCGGCCATCAATGAGCCATTGTCGGCCATCAGTGATGGCCGGCAGAACCCTTGTCTCAGCTAGTTTTACTCCAGATATTTTGAGCCAGCTGGAATCCTTTTATCTGCCCTCCATACACGTGTATGGAGGGATAAAGCTCTTGCCAAGCTTTTTGAAGAAGCTTTGCATTGCTTTCCTTCTATATAAGGAGAGAGCCTTTCTCCTTAGAAGAGGTTTAGCTCTTTGGAGAAGAAATATCCCTCTCCCTCTATATTTTGTTGTGTATTTGTGCCTTGAAGTCCATTTTCCTTGCATTTCTACACTACAATACATAGAGATACACCACCACCATTGGATTGAGGTTCTTGGGAGGACTTCATGAGCTCTGAAAGTGAGGTTTTACCCCCTGAGGTTGCTGATCTCGAAGTTGGTCTTCAAAGGTGACTATTTTTCCCATTTTAGCACTTTTTTGTAACTCATTTTGGATCTCGAAGTTGGTCTTCAAGGGTGAGTATTTTTCCCATTTTAGCACTTTTTTGTACCTCATTTTGGCCATCCTTGCATATTGTTTTAGGCCTTGCTTTCAACTAAAAAAGTCTTGTTTTTAAGTGCTTTTGGGGGTTGTTTAAGGTCTTTTGGCTGTTGAGGGTCTTCAACCCTCTTGTTGGCCTTGTTTGGCCTTGTTTTGAGTCATGCCTTAAGGCCTCCAAGCTAGCCTTGGTTTGGCCTTCTAACCACTGAAATCCAGTGGATTTTCAGTAGTAGGCATGAGGTTTTGAGGCCTCAAATCAGAGGGGGTGGCCCCCTCTCTTCTGGTTCTTGTTTGCTTGCATTTTGGGCTTTCCAAAGTAGCATGCCTCTATGTATTTTTGAGGCTTGGTTCAGGCCATTTTTTGTGACTTTTAGGACCTGCCTTAAGTCTATCCATGGCTGGTTTGGTCATATTTTTTATGCATCTTACATGTGTAGTGCAATCACATTCATAGCCTTACAAAATAGCATGTTCTTCTTGCATGTGTTGGCTCCATTTCAGTAGGTTTTTGGTGATATTTTACCATGCTTAGATCTGTTTTGGGTTGGTTTTGTTACTCCATGCATGCATCTTACTCTTGTAGTGTAAATCCCATAAACTAGTCTTGTATGCTTCTTGCTTTAGCATGTCATTCTAGCTTATGTTGAGCCCATTTCAACATGTTTTTGGTGATGTTTTGCCATGTCATGACTCTATCTAAAGTGGGTTTGGTCATCCTTTGTATGCTCCATATACTTGTAGAAGAAATCTTGCTTACTAGCTTTATGTGCATGATGCTTTGACTTATCATCCTAGCATATTTTGGCTTTTCTCCAGCATGATTTTGTCCTTGTTTTAGACTGTCCTAGGACTGTTTTGGGCTACCATGGCCATATCACTCTTGTTTTGAATAGCTATAGTATAAATGCTTAGGCTAGTCTTGGGTTTTGAGGCCCCTACCATGCCATACATATGATGTTTGCATGCTTTTCCATTATTCTAAGTGTTATTTCAGTCCATGAAATGTGGCCATACACTTGCATTTGACATGCTTTTAATGCTTTGGAGCTTTGGCTCTTTATGCCTCAAGAATAAACTTTTGTGCATGCCATTAAGCCTAAGCCTTTGGCTCATCATATCAGTGCATTTTTGGTCTTGTTATACCATGATGTAACTCTGTTTTATGTAGTCCAAGTCATGCCATGTTTGGATCTAATAGGTATGGTGTAATGCCTCTTTGTAGCTTTGCATGTTCCATGTTTTCAGACTTGTGTTCTAGATCGTGTTGGTTAACTTCGAGCTTATTTTTGGTCTTGTTTGGACCTACCTTGGGACTGTTTTAGGTCCCCTTGGCCCTTTGGGGCTTGCTATGTATGGCCAGGGCTTGAGTCCCTTTACTTATTTTGAGCTTTGAGCATCCTAACATGCCATACTTGCATTGTTGAGTTGATTTGGCATCAATTTACATGAGATTTCAGAGCTTAGGGTGCTGTCACATATCCATGCTTATTACTCTTTAAGTGTCCTTAAGAGTTGCATCATTGCGTCTTAATCCTTGAGCCAATTGGCATGCATGTTTGTCTCACCATTTCATGTTTTTCATACCATCATTCCAACACTTATGGCCACTGATTTTTGGCATGGCTGAGGCCTATCCATCTTTAGTGTAAGCCCATCTTACCATGTTGTCACATGCTTGTCCCATTTCGTATGTTGTTGCATACTTGTCTGCCTTCACATGACTTGCATGTTTGTATGTTCATGTTGTATTTTATGATGTGATTCAAGGTTGTTACCTCACATCATGCTTATATGCTTGTTGCATACTTGATTTATTGCATTACATGTTTGCATGCTTGTTGCATTGCATGTTTGCCATGCTTGCATCGCATTGTTGTTTGGGTTAAGTGTTAATCCGAACACGAGGAACGAAGGGCGTTTCATACTTCAAGTGATGGAACATGTCTCAATTCTTGGTCGTCGATACTCTTGATAACCTATGATAGAGTTTTAGGCTTTATGTGTTTATTTGTGCATTCATTTCATATTGATTTGCACAAGTTGGATCTTTGGCCATCATGCATCGGGTTGATGGTCGTGGATCCGACTATGCCTCTTCCTTGAAGTTTTGAGGTGATATGGGGTGGCATAGTGCACACATACCCTTGGGAGACCCTCCATTTCCTCTATTTTGTGCTCTGTTGCAGCTTGGTGTCCCAACACATCAGTGGTCGACAGTGCCTTGTAGATGGCTGGCACCCTCTTATTGATGGCCGGCAGTGCCCACCCTTAGCCGACAGGTGGTCGGTAGCAGCTTCCAATGGCCAGCAGGCCACTGATGCACTCCCTTAGACTAGTTTAGACTGGTTTTGGTAAGGTTTAGCAGGAATTCTTTGAGGACACCCTACAGATAGAGCCTCTAAAGAGCAACCAGAAGGCATTTCGAGGTGAGAAACCGAGCGCGAGCATGCATACCCTTCTGCTTCTGTGAACAAAGCTGGAGCAGCTTTGTTTGTTGCTTTTCAATTTGTAATTAATTAATTTGTTAATTAATTAAGTGTTGTAGTAATTAGTTGTAGCTAGTTATTCAATTTGGTTATGTAATAATTAATTAGCTTGTTAGTTAGTTAATTAGTTGGCATGTATTATTCATTTGGACCCTCTATCGAGAGGGCTAATTGTGTAATAAGTGTGCATGCGTGTGTGCATATTTTCTAACCCCACGCCTTTCTCCCTTTTACTTACCTGCTTTTGTTAGTTAGTTTTAGGTCATGTTTTAATTAGCATACTTATGCTCTGCATGTTTGCATCCATTCATCTGTCTAGCATTCTTATGCTTTGCATGTTTGCACACATTCATCTATCTTGCATGTACCGAGCTCGGCGCATCATACTAATTACATTGTATTTCAATTTCAAGTTGAATACATGTATCAATTGTTGCATCTTATATGCTATTTTAGGATAGTCGAGCCTATTTCTAGTTGCATCTCATGTATGTTGCATTAGCCATCTCAACATAGCTAGGATCATGCATTTGATTACTAACTAGCTTTTGTTTTGGCTCGGAGTACTAGGTGAGTATTTACGCTTTAGCATACTGCATGTGTGTGAATGTTGCCATGAAAGCATGCTTGCCATGAGGCTAATTGCTTAGTTGATATAACTACTTGAATGCCTGTGGGTGAAGGTTAGATTGCTTGAATTGGAACAATTCGTTGAAATCCACATTTTAGCCTACTTACGAGTAGCAAACTTCGAACCATTTCCAAACAAATGGATATGCGATGCTTTGTTCCAAATTAGGCGATCTAGTCTATGTTTGTATGTTGTCCGTATTACATAGTAATTCTAGCTAATTAACCAGAATAAGAACTCATGTATTTTCAAAAACGAGATATCATGTTTAGTAGTGGCCGATTTTTGATCGGGTGAGCGGGGGTGCTCATAGCTAACCATCCGCAATCGTACCCAAGTTCCCGAGCCGAGGCAACTTTGGTGATAACAGACACGTGGCCTTAGGCGCGAGTCAGGGTTTCCTAAATTTCTCCAAAAAATAAAATATTTAGGTGGTGACTCTGTATCTGGCAAAGCATGTCATGTTTGGCACTTCTTTACAAAAATCAGTTTTCCAAAACAATTTGCCGGATTTGGACTCTTTGGTGATTTATCGGTCTTGCATTGCACTTTGCATTTAAATTCTTGTGAATGTAAATATTCAGCTGTAGAAAAGTTTTGCCTTGCGCTGTATTTTGCTGTAATGAAATTAAGATATTACCTTTTGCCTACGACTGTCTTGGTAATTGCAACCACAGATTTAGTTAAATATATGTTATCTAGACCTATGTTGAGGGAAAGAATTGGCAAATGGGTATTAGCCTTGTCAGAATTTCACTTAGAATATGTGCCCCAAAGGGCAGTGAAAGGACAAGTTTTAGCCAATTTTTTGGCAGACCATCCATCTCAAACAGAGAGTCAAGAAATAATGGAACTCAGTATGGCTAGTGTCGAACCATGGCAAATGTGGTTCGATGGATCGAAAGCCAATGGCCTAACTGGAATTGGTATAGTGATCAAGTCACCGCAAGGAATAGAAACCACACATGGTTTCAGAGAAGCCAAGTTGTATATTGATGGCGTGGCACCGCTCAGTATACTGATGGAATTCGATGGCTCAACCGAAGTAACGGCTGAAAAGGAAGTAGCACACCTGAAGCATTTAGTCCAGGAGAGTGCTGGTGAAGAGCTAGTTGTTAAAGATGACAATGATGCCTGGTTATAGGCAGCAAGATGAAGCACCAGAAGCCAGGCCTT
>NW_021027296.1:1352016-1366012 GCF_004153795.1 Camellia sinensis | reverse complement strand
TTTTGGTCTCTAACCAATTTCTCATCTGCAGCCTTGGCAGCATGACAGATGCTAATGTAAAAATCGATAGTACCTGCTGCCTGGGATAGGTGATTTTGAGACATCCATACCAGACTGCTCAGCAAGTTTGCAGCATTAAAGAAACCCGTTTTTTAATTATAGGCCTTTGTAAAGCCTCGAAGGGAATCCTCAAAAAAGAAATTAACAGGTCTAGACAGGTGTCCAAGTCTATCAAAGGCACAGAAGGTGGCTGCTGGAGGAAGGAGAGCTCTCAAAAAATTTCCAGCAAAGAATCAGCCAAAACTAATGGCTCAGCCTCCTCTATCGAATGTCGGAGAAGTAGAGGTGATGTCAGAAAGACTAGCCAATCTTGCTTTCAAAGATATCAATCTCATCATTGGACATGAGGGGCGCAGAGAGAGTTGCCATGGGAGACACAGAAGATTGCATAGGATAGGAGAAATGGGTGAGCATCTTTAATGGTCTCCATGGTCCTAGCCACCAATGAATCAAGAGAATGAGGGCTGGAGCTAGGTAAAGGTGGTAAGTCACGAATTGGAGAGCTGTCAGCACCCATCAGAGATAAGTAGCAGTTGGAATTCCTGGAAGGAGAAAGAGGAGCAAGACTCGGCAAAGAAGTAAATTGGGGAAAGTCAAGAGTCAAGTAAGAAAGATATGGAGTCAAACAAGAGAAAGAGGTGTAGGAATGCTTGGCCTCAAGAAAAGTGCAGAAAATGTAGACCCTGAAAATGGAAGTATGGTCTGAGTAGTCCTTACATCTTGCATCTGATCAACCTCGAGTGAAACTGAGAGAGGTCTCATCGGAAAGATGAAATCAGAAGTTGCCGCTGCAAGAAGAAAAATGTAAGGCAATGTTAAACCTCGATACCAAAGGCTGACAGAGGAAAATCGCAGAAGCATAAAAATTACCTGCTCCAGAAGTGTCGGCAATGATGGGAGAACTACGAAGGGTGTAATATCTGGCAGTTTATTGCCTTCTTGCAGTTCCCTTTGTAGTAATGTCAGCAGCGGAGCTTCATCTCTCAAAAATTGTTGCTGCCGTCTCTTCTCAGCTCTCTCGAAGACAATCATGGCTTTAGAATGTTCTTGCTCTACCTGTCTTGACGGCTGCTTCATGAATGGTATCATCAACCGAGACAAGAGCGAAGCAGACAACTTTTTCTCTTCTCCATGGCTTTGGCAATTGTCTCAGAATAGAGTCTTCGACCATTCAGAAGGAGAGACAGTCACCTTTCTTTCCTTTTCCTCTGTATTGGTAGGGTCTGTTCTTTCTCAATTCTTTCTCAACTTTTTCCACAACTTCTTCAAGCTACGATCTGGATTCCAAAGATGAATTCATCTTCCATCTCTCTAGTAGTTGTCTCATCCCTAACCGAGTCAGATGAAAAAACGATCGCTTCTTCTTTCTTTTCAAAAGTAACTCTTCATCTTCATCTGTTTCTTCTTTCTTCCCCTTGAATATCGGATGTTCCCTTCTCGAGTTCAAAGAGCCTCCTTTTCTTTTGTGATTGACCACCTCCACAAAAGAAGAATTAAAGATAAGGCAAAATGCATTATAAAAGACAAAAGGAGAAGAGACAAGGGTATACCTTTCTTCGAGGCAGCCCGAGTAACTCTGGGAGAAATTGAAGCAGCAAGAGCAACATGTGCTATATCTTGAAACAGTGGAAGACGTGACACCCAGTTCTTTGGCTTGGTCCATCTACACCGTTAGTAGGTTTAAAGGTGAAATGGCCAAATAAATCTCCATGTTAGTCACCCACCAGTTTTGGTGCCTCTTCAACACGGTACCTTGAGGAATGAAAGGGGTGTACTCAAAGTTGGCCAAGTCATCTACAAATTTCAAAGTTGCCTCTTCTAGCCTGGATTTTCGGACTTTCAGATCCTTCTAGTAAGGCTGAGATTTGTGTTGCTACAGAGAGGTATTGGGACCCCTGGTTGAGGCAAATTGTCTAGCAAATTGAGCTGGACAGTAAGGTTCAGCAATGCATTTGTAGGCCTTCGGGTCAAAGTCCCGATAAATAACTCTCTGGAATCAGATGGAAGCCCATATATCCTTGTGAATAGGTGAAGTACAGGACTGGTCACTTAGGAAATTCCTCAACCAAGATGGACCAATGGAAGGTTCGAAGGGATGAAAACGGTAAGTAGAAGGGAGGCTGGAAGCTGGTGAAAGAAAGAGAAGTAAAAAGCAAAGGTAGAAGGGTAAAGTGAAGCATTGGCCATCCTTATGCCATGAGTAAGAGGTTTGGCTCGGAAAATTTAAGGCATTTGGATTGTAACTCAGTAAAATAGGCGAAAAGCCAAAACTGAAGGATCCAAAATGGCCCCCCTTGATTAGCATCTAAGGGTTTCTCACAGAAAAGGAGCAGACTCTAATATGTGCCCTAGAACATGTGGGGCTAAGGCCACCTTTTTCTGTAAAACAAAGGCTTTGCAAGAGGGGCAAATTCAGGCATGATTCTCTGAGAGGAAGTGCAAAAATGGAATTTGCAAAGCCAATACAATAAGAAAGAAAAGAATTCCCTATCAGTCATAGGGCCCTCTCTTTTATTCTCAACCCTAGCGAAATCACTATAAGATGAGTTAAGGGAGGGGAGAGAGAAAGGGACTGCTAAATCAGGATAATCCGCGTCCAAAAGGGTGCCAATGGGAGATAGTCCTAGTAAATGGCAAATATCAAGAACAGTAGGGGCCATCATCCCACATCTAAATTGGAAAAAGTTAAAGACAGGATTCCAAAAACATAGGGCAGCAGGAATAAGAAAGGATCCTCTGAGATAGTTACCCTAGATAGTCTGAGAGCATCGAGGAGGCAGAGTTCTTGAAGGTCCAGGGTCCTAGCAGGAATAACCCGATCATACCATTCTTGCCACTCTGGTCTCACCGTGGGCCAGCATCGGTGGGGGCGATTTATCCTCCAGTTCCTCCAGTCAAGACCACCTTCATAGAGAAGACATTGGTTTTCCAGTCGGGGATACAGGGCTGGGAGCTTAGTAAGGATCTCTTTGAATATGGGCCCGAGCACGTAGTCTAGCTGCACATGGTGACGAGGGACAAAGATGCGTCCATCAATAGCGTTTTTCTCCCCAGCTTTGTACTTTTCACATTCTGCATTAATAATCCTCTTCAGGGCCACAGATGGGCTCATACGCTCTACGACTGATACTGAAGGAGAAGCCATTGACAGTATGCTTTTCTTGAAAGTGAAACCGGGAAAGGAAGTAGAGAGAAGCCGAAGATCGGTAATAAGAGGGGTTTGTGCGATTAGAGGAGCAAGTGATTTCAGAACACGAAACAAAAGGGTTTTTAAAGCCCTCGTATTTGAAAATATATTACATGAGCTGTTAAGTATTAGAAGTGCGAATACAAAAGCTTCCTTCAATATTGATGCTTTTGGAGGGAAAAACAAAGCCCAGTTGTTGAGGCTAGCTTCGAAGTAAGATATTTTGCTTCGAAGCCAAGTCAAACGACTTCAAAACAGAGAAGCCGGCTTCGAAGCAGGGTTGCCATACCCAAAATATAAAAATACTCAAGTGTTTATTTCACTTAAAAGAGTTTAAAGACCTGTTTTTAGGTTTTTTAAGAAAGGTAATGTCCTTCGAGGCAAAACTTGAGATTCTTTAAGGATGGGATTTGGTGTTTGAAACATCAAAAGCAATAATGACAATGACTAGATGTTGACTATGGTCAAAACAGACTTTAAGTGTAAGATTGCTAGATTCGGAGCACCGTTTCTAATTAAAAATCAGCCAAAATTGTCAACTTTATTTCACAAATTGGAAAGGTTTACAATCGGCTCATTTAGTGTTTCATTTAAAACAATTAAGTCCAGATTCAAAGGATGAAATTGTTCGAAGTTCGAAGCTTTGAGTTGACTTTTAAAACACAAGTGAAAACACAAATGAAGATAGGGTCAAACAAAGACAAATGAAGAAGAATTTTGTTTATATTAAGACCAGAGCGATTACATCAGCTGACCTTATCTCGGTATGAACTCGAGCTCATAAAAATAAGGAATGGAATAAATAACAAAATCATGAAATTTAGTCCAACAATGATCAATGAACTGTTGTTCTTTCCTTATTCTATCTTCCAAATTTTCTAGCATTGGCTGCATAAGTTGATGTGCTCTCACTTCATAGTAGAGCTCTTCAGCCTTTATTTCGAAAGCCACCTCTCTTAATCCTTGTTCCAATTCATCAATGTCTAAGTCATCCCAATACGCAGAATCTTTATTTTTGAAATCATTGAATTCTTCAATAAAGTTCTCTGCTTCGTACTGAGCATGAATTCGAAGAGACGAAAGTTGGTCTAAAGATTGTGTAGTAGCCACAGAATTTCGATGCCAGTAAAGGAACAATGGAAGTTGGTCCAGAAACATATGAAGTTCTGCCTGAGCAAGGGGATTAAGGACATGGCCCCTAGTCAGAATATCACAAGCCCATCGAAGGTTCTTGAGAGGGACTTCGTCCTCAAGAACATTAAAAGGCAAATGAGAAAAAGCTGCAAGCAGAAGTTGAGCTTGTTTCCGCTCAGCTGGAGTAGGAAAAAGTAGAGGTTTATAAGGTGTTTCCGCTCAGCTGGGGTAGGAGGAGATAGAAGTTTATAAGGAGGAAAGACATTCTCCATGGATAGAGCAATCTTCAGTTTCTCTGTCCAGGAAAGAATTGGTGGGGAAGAAGGTATGCATACTTCAATTTCAGGAGACAAAGAAGAAGGTGTGGATGCTTCTGTTTTTGGGGATGATACGGGAGCAGAAGGAACAAAGGCATTAATATAATCAAGCCAGTCAGAAGAACAGATCTTCGCCTTCTGGGCTAAGAATGATGGGTTATACCCTTGTGCTTCTTCTGGGCGGGGGGCAGCGTGCACTATCTTTGTAGGCATGAAGGATGTATACCATGCTACAAGAAAATTCTCCTCCAGACTACGCCGATGGTCAATGGGCACATAGGGATAGACAACTGAACTTCGAGCATAGGAAGGAAACTCTAAAGGGTCAGTGAACTCAACAAAATGATGGTTGATTCGCTCCTTCAAATCATAGGTCTCAGGTATTGACCAGCTTGTCCAGTTAGAACCCCCAGAAGAGGAAGAAGTTGCAGCTTTAACCCATACAGAAATTTGTGAAGAAGAGTTTCTCAAATCCATATTTGCAATTTTCCGAATCAAAGGTTTGAGAGCAGTTTGTTCGAACTGTAAAGGTAGGTCAGAGGGAAAACTTCTTATGTCTATGTTTGTAGCTTTCTGAATCAAAGGATTAAGAGCAATGTGTTCGTAATCCAAAGGTCGGTAATTTGCAAAGGCATCCATGACCTGAATATAGAAAGGTGGGTAAAGGTGGCTAATAAATGCATGCTTTCGATGAGAAATAGCATCGACATATAACTCTTCGTGTGCTTCATCACTGGAGGAAGGAATTAATTTGGCCATGAAATGTATCAGTCTGTTCGAATACTAAGACAGTGAAAATACTTAAAGGATCAAAACGAGAGTATTAATACAGATGGTGAGTGACAGTTTCATTTTTGGGAAGATGCAAAACCCATGCACGTTCTAAGACGTGGGAAAAAGGACCCTGATCCACTAATATCACCAAGTCTTGGGCATATTAGTGCGGGGGGTAATGTTGGCTACATATTTTGTGCTAGCCAGTGACAATTCGACACGTAGCAAAGTAAGGGTAATATGGGGAGACCAGGCAGGTCTTCGATCCTGATCATACACGTGGCAGTTAATATTGGCTATTATAAGATCTGAGTAGTAGCGGATCAACAAAGAAATGTACGGTGACGTGGCTTCAACGGTTGCTCACATTCAAATTCGAATATAGGAGGGAAGCCTAACTGCAAGTGAAGGCGTAGTGGAACTACTTATAAGGTAGCATGATCAGCGATCACGGAGGAGCAGTTCGACGGTTTGAAGTACAGTTCGATGGTTATCTTCGGAGAGTATAAATAGCAGGAAGGACTTCAGAGATGGGGACGAGAAAAAAATCTAAAGAAAACCAATCTTACTTTACATATTCCAGTTTTATTTCCTGTTCTTTACATTTCTGTACTTTAAGTTCCTACGCTGCACTTCATTTGTAGGAGTAGTTTTCGAGTATATTGCCACTGTAAATCTCTACGGAACTAAGATCATTGTAAGTTTTCCATACTAATGAAATACTTCAGTTTATTTAACTGTTCTTATGCTCAAGTTCTCTGAAGTCAAATTACCAGTAAGCCACCAGTAAAAGTCCTCTTTATTGAGGCTAAAAGAACCATAACGCAATCGCCTGAATAATTGGTTGGCAATTACAATTCTGTAAGGACTGATTGATCCTTGTTGGCAGGCTCATAACTACAAAAATAACCTTCGAAAGCCAAAAAGCTAACAATTTCGTTCAATACTGTTACTATTTTTCCAACGGTAATTTGGTAAAAGATTAATTTAATTTGATTACCTAAGTGATTTATGTTCCCATGCATAAGTTTATCTTGATTTGAATTCATTTGGATTTGATTGTGCTCATGTTTTAATGAGGTCTATTTTTCTATCAGGTCACCTAGCAGGTTATTTAATGAGGGCAAAGGAAAAGAAAACACTAACAACAACAAAAAATTATTCTTGTACATCAATCCAATCCACCCAATCCAAGTACAACAGCCAAAAACATTTGTAAATAACACTGAAATTCGAACAAACAAAGGAACAAGATTCTAAATGCTCTTCTGATTCTTCTTCCACTTGTATGCTAACTCAGAGAGTGCTTTGGTAGAATCACCATCTTTGCTTAATGCCTCCACGGCAGAATTCTATAATTCTTTTATTCTTTTGTGAATGGTGTCTGCCTCTTGACCCACTAACATTAGATCCTTTACAACTTTCACAATCTCTTCACGCTCCACAAGACCCATTTCATTCGCATTTGGCGTCAGCGCCACTTTTAGATCCTCGGTTAGCATTATAGAATTCATCTTTTGCTCCGCAAAGAGTGGCCAAGTGATGAAAGGCACACCGTGCACAATGCCCTCGAGAATTGAGTTCCAACAACAGTGGGTTAGGAATCCCCCAGTCGACTCATGGCTAAGGATTGCGACCCGGTGGTGCCCAAGAAGGCACCACTAGACCACGCCCTCTGGTCCTATCCAGAAAACCTTCCTGCAGCAAAGCTAATGGGTTACTCTAGCTTTGGGCAGTAAAATACGTAGCACTAGCAGATTTAGCTGGGCTTCTTGCAACCCATAAAAATCTTTGCTCACTCATCTCCAGCCCAGTGGCTAGTTCAGTGAGCTGATCATAGGACAGAGTCCCACCACTCCCAAAGGAAACAAAAAGGACGGACCCACTAGGCTGGTTATCCAACCATTTTAAACACTCAGACCCATCAGCTCCTGAACCGGACTGTACAAGCGGTCCAATAGGGTAAACCGGTGGCTTACCTGGTTCTTCCACTTGCAGAGCTTTTATAGCTCTTGGTTCCAAGTCCATGAAGCTATTGACCATTATACCTGTGGGTACTGATTTTCGACCACACTACCAAACAGGAACTCAACAGGAGAGCACAGGCAAAATAGATCTCACCCGAACAACCTGCCATAGAAAGATAAGACTTCGGCGGTGATTCGTTCACCCGGGGGCACTCCGACGATCAAGTCAGTACTCAGTTATCTCTCAAAGATAGAAAATAGTGCTTAACTCACTGATCAGAATACAAAAAGCATACCTTAGACCCACGAGGATGCCTTTCTTTTACAGCCAGCACTAACCTGATCCCTGTAGAAGCCTAGCTTCGATGGATTTTGGCTCAATGCTCATCTTGGACTCCTAACTAGATAGAGACAAACTCTCTAAGAGCTTTATCTTTATCCATACTAAGGTCCTCCCCAGTTCTAGGACTCTTGTCCCTTATCCGCTCATCTCGGATTCTAGTATCTCTGCAGATAACCTCGGCCTAGCCGAGATCAACTAGGTGTCATGACCAAGACACGTGGCACCTCGGCTGACACTTCGGCGTCACTTTGACCACGTGTTGTCATTCAAAAAATATGTCCCCACAACTACCCCCTAGGTTCTATTACCTCGGCATCCTGAGGTGATGGAACCTACATCGCTTGTCCACATAGTACGTCGGCTAACACTTACTCCATCCTTCATGGCCGATATCATCACACGTCGGCTTCTCATGACCAAAACTCTACAGTCTACTTTATCAATGACCAAGAACCAAAAACCAAGTTCTTCAAGTTCCTTAACCGAGATCGTTCCTATAGTCAAGGTTTTTGCTTCATTAAATCAAGAACTCCAAGAGTTTTATCTACTTGTCAGCTATCATGCACGGTTTACTCAACCGTTTCCGCCACACGCCCTTCTTCCATTGATTCGTACCTGACACGCGCTATCAGGTTACGTCGCTTCTGCGTACATCGCTTGACAGGCACGTCATCCAAGGCACATTCATTATGGTTTTGCCGCCTTTTCGTGTTTTAACAAAAACACTTTCCCTCTCTCCGTCTTTTCACTTCACATCTTTGATTTGGCCTTTGAAACTTTCTCTCTCTAGCGCCTCTCTCCCAAAACCGTCATTGTTCAAGTCTTCAAGCTCTGTAACTTGCTCCAATCACCTCCTCCGGCCAAGCATTCACTGTCCTACTCCACTTGTTGTCACCGTCTGACTTTAGTGAACCTCAAATCAGTGTCCCTGACCTCAGACCCAACTAGTGAGTTCTTTGCTTTCTTTCAATTTTCAATTTCAGCCCTTCATGATTTTGAAAATGTTTTTCACCATTTGTCCATCCCGTTGTTATTGAATCTGTTTTCATGGTTACAATCTGCTTCTTTTTTTTTTCCTTCGATCATGAATCGATCTCCTGGTTCCTGAATCTTGAATCTGTGTAGTCTTTTATGAAAATGTCAATTATGTTCTTTTGCTGTGACTTTTGCACATTGTTCTTCACACACTCACCCAGTGTCTTGAAGTTTTGGATGTGTACATTTATCGTCTTGCTTTCTGCTTCGCTCCTGATGTCTAAATTTCATTTCTTTGCTGGTCTTCTTGCTTTATTTCCAAATGCTTGCCTTTGATTCTTGTATCTGCGTAGATTTAGGTTTGGGATTTGATCTAGAACCCTGTTTTTTAGGAAAACTGAACCGAAACCCCCTTAGATTCTCAGAAATCTTTACTCCAGTGCTCCCTAGGGTTTAACCGAGATCATTTGCCACTTTCTAAACCTCTTACCAAAAAACCTGAAATTGGACCCACTTTGGCCGAGATAATGGGTATGTTCAGGTGGAGAGTCGACACCCCTTCTAAGCTAGAGTACTTTAGGCAAGAGTTTTCCATTTCAGCCGACATCCAAATCCGGTTGGCTGGAGAGAATGACTCAATCATGCCTGGGAAGGATTACATGCCCTTTTCCCATAGTCTCCGTCATTGAAGAAGGAGTCAGATTCCCCCGCAACATCCTCTTTAGGTAGGTCCTCCACTATTAAAAATTGAACCCATGCAATTAGCTGTAAACACTTTTAGGATCATAAACGGCATTTCCGAGCTGGAACGCCGGCAGAACGCTAGGATCACCCTGTCTAATATCCAGTACTACTACATGATGTGTGGCCTTAAAACCAAAGTTGGCTATACATATTACCTCAAGCTGAGATCCACCCAATACAAGCTGATAGCCGATATTCCAGACTCAAATAAAGGCGTAGCAGATGACTACCTGATTGTCTCGGGTAATTGGAAGTTCGCGCCAGATGACGAACTCCTCCTCTTCCTTTTGCGCCGTGAAGCTTTAGGGATAACAAGGGTAAGGACTTAGTTTCCCTTCCTAGAGTCCCTCCCTCTACTTTTTAATCATTTCTCTGTTAATTTGTTTCTAATGTATGATCTCTTTTTTGCAGCTCTTCCCCAGCCAGAAAAAGACTTTCACCGATACTACACGCCGAGCAAAGACTTGGTTCGCCTTCTTGGCCTGCCAATTGAACTTCGCAAGGCTCCAATTCTCCTCAACTACATCCCGACTTACCGGAGCCCGCTACTTGACGTTCCTCGAAAGAGCAAATCTCTACCTGCTACAACAACTCCCTTTGCCACTTCATCGCCAAGGCCTGATTAAGCCTCAACTTCTTATCTAGCGAGGCAGCCATCAACATTTGATCCCTAACTGATTCCTCCAACCCAGCGCCAACGCCGACACCGAGCTCCACTCTTCGCTTCTACAGGCAGAACTCGTAGCCGTAAACGCCAAAGCACTGAGACGTCGGCTTACGATCCAGCAAACCCACCTACTGCACTTCTTACAATCCGCTTCGGTACCAAAGTTACCATTACCGCTACCGCCGAAGAAATGGGTCGTAGCAAGGCTGTCGTTGAAGATCTCTTGGCCAACTTGCCTGGGGTCGTAACAGTTTAATCCTCCCCCTCACAATCCCAACCCAACGCTAAGCCAAAGAGGGTGAAGAAAGCCAAAGCCAAGGCAACAATGACTCAGATTGACTCTAAGGACACTATACCAATCTCCAAGTTGGCCGAGGCTAAAAAGAGTACTCCTTCAGCCGACAAGAGACCAGCCGAGGCTGAGGTGTCTGACCCACCACAATCTAAGAGGCTGAGGTCCAGCGGCTCCTCTAATCCTTCCGATTTTCGTGTCGACGCTCCCTGGAATCCATCTGTTACAGTCGGAGACCGACCTCTTCTAGCCGGGGGGACAGTACCCAAGACAGTTTGGAGGTCGGTGCCGCCATTTCCACTGCCGTTCTACTCCCAGCCGACATCAATCAGATGGCTGAGCTTTTAGAGTATGAAAATTATGCAATGATGATACAACATTGTGTCTTGGTAAGTCTCAATACTTGTAACTTTTTATTTAGCTTTAACTCTGGTTTTCATACTTAACTAATTTCCTTTGCACTCTTGCAGGCTATCCAGCAGGGTCACTCCCTTGCAGTCAATACCGATAAATTCAAAAAATAACTTACCCAAAAAACAAAGGAGGCTGCCAAACTCCTTTCCTCACTCACCAAGGCCGAGGCCGTATCTTAGGTCTCTTGGATCAGGCCAAGGCTGTAGAGTTGGCCTTGAAGAATGCTAGCCGAGGCAGTGAAAAATGTCGCTGAGGTCGTTAAGGTCGATGCAAAAGAAGCCAAGAAGAAAGAGGCCCAAGTCCAAACTGAGCTCCAAACGGCATTGTCCACAAAGGCAGCCGAGATCAAAGAGGCAGACGAGAAGGGCTATGCCGAAAGGGCAACCGACGTCTGTTAGGAATACAAAAAGCAAGTCAGATAGGCATGCAACATGGGTTACACCCTTGGTTGAATGGTGTTCTGAAAGAGCTGGCTGTCCTTGAGGACTCACCCTTCCAAGATGAGAGCCAACTTGTCGTGCCCTTTCCCTCCGCTCCAAGGCAATCTGAGGGTGAGGCTGGGGGAGAAGAAGAAGAAGAAAAAGAAAAAGCTGAGGTCGGAGCTGGTGCTGAGGGTTCTGCTAGGGCCAAGTCCCCAACTCTGAATGAGCAAGTCCTGGACTTGACTCGGGACAATAAGGATGAGGTCTCCAAGAATGCCTCTCCCAAAAGAGCCATGTCAGAGGCCGAGGTACAGACAACCGAGAAGAGCATCAACCAAACTCTTCAAGAGATCGATGCCGAGATTGAGGCTGAGAGAACTGCTAAGAAGCCTTCCCAATTGTCTGCCGAGGTCGAAACACAACCACCTGCCGACGTAGAATAACCTGTTTAGAATCTTTTCTCTGTTTTGTATCTTGTACTTTTTCCTCTGTAGTCTTTGCAACTTTTTTGGACAATGTTTTAATTCCAATCCGGCCGATGTGCCTTTTTGTACTTGAACAAGTTGTCTTTTATTAATGCAAGTCTTCATTTTTTTCTTCCAAGTGTTGAATGTGTGCCATGTTTACTGCTTTTTTTTATACCTTTTATGCTTTCATACTTAAAATATTTTTGCACTTCTTCAAAGTATACATTTAACTGTACAATAACTCTGGGGTATAATACCTCGGATACAAACCTTAACTGTTTGCCTCGGTCAAACATTGGCACACCTCAGTTAACACTCAAAAATATCAAAAGTATTTCTGCAAGTGTTATTCAATATTTCTTTTTATGCTATCTTCTATCAAGACTTCTTTCTTCTATCCTTTCCAAGCCTGGCAACCTAGTTGACCATCTCGGCCATTATGTATCTCAGATACTTTTTTTTTTTATATTACCTCGGCTAATCTTCAACCTGTAAATTTTCTCTGAAATATCAACGAGTGTTAAGCCCATTCTGACTTGTAAATTTTGTCTATAAAATTTCAACAAGTCCCAAGCACTTCAAATTTTTAAGCTTATTCATCATTCTCTATCTCCCTACCCCCTAATGTGAACCTAAGTTTCACTTAAGTTCACATTAAGTGTCTATAGCCCATTGCCAAAGTCAGATTCAAACAAAGACTAGCCGAGGTGTTTCAACCTTGGCTTCTATGTTAATTCGATTTAAGTACACTTGCTTCATTTTAAGCTTAACTCTGCCAACATAGCAAGTCTAGGTTGTTTCAACTTCGTTCAACTCTATCATATGCAAGTATAATTCAACACTGCCATATGATAAGTCTAAGTTATTCGTTATGTTTCAATCAGAAACATTGCCAACTTAGTTCAACCCTATTATATGCAAGTATAATTCAACTCTGCCATATAATAAGTCTAAGTTATTCGTCATGTTACAATCAGAAACATCGCTAACTTAGTTCAACTCTATTATATGCAAGTATAATTCAACTCTGCCACATAATAAGTCTAAGTTATTCGTCATTTTTCAATCAAAAATATCACCATAGGACTGGACAGTTTAATTGTCATGACCCGAACCCGCCCCTATGGGTTAAGGACATAACCGGCCAGCAATCTTGAGATTACGTACGGCCTCAGACCAAAACAGACATGACTTGTCAGAGTAAAGGGGCCAAACGGAAGCAATAAATAAAAACTTTGTCCATAGAGCCGTGCTTATATGCACATTAGCAGACCATATTCAGTTACGTTAATAACCCACGTCAAAAGTACAGTTCCACAAAATTCATTACAGACAGGATCATCCAAAACGAGTCAACCTATGACAGACTATTTACAGATATACATAAAGTCCTTGCCGGCAAGACAAAATATAATTACATAGCAAAAAGGCAAGGGTAGGTCTCAAGAGTGAGACGCAAGGCTGACTTCCGCAAAACTCGGATTTTTCCTAGCAGACTTCACTGGGGCTGGGTTTGGACTTCCCTTGGCTCACCTACAAACACATGAATGAGCGTGAGCGATAGCCCAGTGAATAATATCAAATGCAGAAATTACATAACAATGTAGAACAACATGTTCCAAACGGCCTTTGGCCCAATTCACATTTCTACTTAACATGTATATTATATATATACTTATACAAAATTTAGATCAAGTGACTGTAGTTCCAACGTGCTGGCCTTTGGCCCATTCAGGTTTCTGTTCTTGTCAAAACGGCCTCCGGCCCATTCATTTATGTCAAACGGCCTTCGGCCCATCCATTTATGTCAAAACGGCTTTTAGCCCATTCATTTACGTCAAAACGGCCTTCGGCCCCAACAAATGTGTCAAAACGACCTTTGGTCCATCCATTCATTCCTGTCAGACTTTTGTCCACAATCCCAATTAACAACTCATAAAGTTTAAGGGAATAAACAATTGGACATTGACAAGCTTCCAAATATTGATATTACTCACAGTGATCGGCTTATGGATTTGCCCTGGAGCTTGACCCTACACATTCCATGCACACAAAAGGGTCATGAACAATTCAATCCGTCCCTTAATTCACATATTCCTCCTTAGGCTTTATTCTTATCTCATTAACTCATTTATAATGTTTAACACACGCCAAAGAGTGATTACAAGTGAAAGAGAACGGAAAACGAAACACAGAACGCATGAACAAAATTCCAGAAATTAGGGTCCCCGCT
>NW_021027296.1:1312840-1351991 GCF_004153795.1 Camellia sinensis | reverse complement strand
CGGAGCGTCAATTTACCCGCTCGAGCGGACCTCAAGGCCTGCAAAAGTACTGGTTGCATGAAAAAATACGCTCGAGCGTGAAATAGGGCGGCTCGAGCGGAAGGCCTGACAAAATAGCTCCCACGCTCGAGCGTCAACTTCCCGCTCGAGCGGGAACCATGTCTGCAAAAACTGCTGGGAGCTCGATTTCTCCGCTCGAGCGTCACTTCACGCTCGAGCGGACATCGAAAATCTGGGTTTTCCAGATTGAGTTCTTGAGCTCTCATCTTGACATTCAAAGACTCTAAATGCATGATTTCGGTCCAAACTTCACATAATCATATACTAACCTGGTACAAACATAAATTACAACATATTGAAGCTCAATTTCATAATTATCTACATGCATGTCCCAAAATATGTCAAACTCAATCATTAACATAACCAATTCATGCATTCAAACTCATGTCTTCTCAATTTGTACATGCAGTGATGGATTAGCCACATTCTCAACTTAGATAACACAAATGGTGATCAAAACATGAGTTTCCTTTTAACATTTCACATGGGTTTACACATTGTGCTTAAACATGCAAATTTCAAGGTATTTCTTACATGCATGCACATATTAAGCCTCATTCAACAAACACAACTCAACTTCACACCAATCTTGTTCTCTCATATGGTCCCTTTTGAATGTGTCAAAGGGTTGTCATGCTGCATAGCATCGACATGTAGTCTTGTGTCTGAGACTATTGCCAGCAAATGCTATTTGACTCTAAATTAACATTTCAGCATTAGACCAGTAACTCTATACCCTACATCTCCTATGGGCCCTTATTGTGTATGCTTTATATGTGAGTCTACTCAAAACCTACATGTCTTTTGCGTCATGATATGTCATTAATGTCTACTGTTTGATTCTGTGTACTGTGTTACTATGTGTCGCGATTACTACTCTCCACACGCCCTTTTAGCCTATAGCGTCCAGATTGAAGCTAATGTGTGCGACTTTGCTGCACCCTTTGATTGAACTTTGTTTGGCGTGCCTCTCCCGGTTTTCACCATGTATGTGTGTGCCGGATCGATCTCGCAAAGCCTCTTACTCTATATACATTGGAGCTATATTTCTCCGCATTGTATAGAGCCTCCATATTCCCAATAGATGCTGGGACATTGAGAGTCGCCCTTTTGTGCTTAGAGGTATTAGCACCGTAGAAATATATGAGTGTAGGTGCTGAAATTATTGCAGGTGCGATAGGTGGCGTGTGTTGGCCTCCATGTTTGAGCACTTTTGGCCACTGAATTTACTTCCCCACATATGTTTGAAAGAATTGCTAAGTCCATGGTATTATAAAAGTATCACATCTCTATTTAGCATTTGTTGTGGCGCACACATGAACTCACCTCGCTATACGTTTGACTGCATTATCTAATAAGCTATCAGTAACCACATATGTCCTAGTTGCCGTGTGCATTCTACCCGCATCGCAATGCACATATGTTGCAATTGCAATTTGTAGATCTTTAGCCATACCGTAGGCTTTCCCATCAACATCATTAGTTGTAGGCCATGATGCTCAAATGAATTGATGGCGTAAATCAATTTCGTAGGGAAGCCCGCTCTGGTTTGTACTATTGGGTGCATTGCCCGATTAAGGCACTCCTACTATTTCGAAATGATAATGACATTCATATCCTATAGGGTTTTCAGTGTCAGTCTAAATTCAAGCGACATTGAATATTGCGTCCGCTTCGAGTGGATTCCCAGATAAGACATCTCAAATCAATATAGTTACGTACCCAATTGTCCCTTTGAGTCATAAAACATAGGGCACACTATTAAAGAGAATTATATGGATACAACAACATAATCGTAGTGCGTCAACTTTATACGAACCTCAATGCAGTCTGCAATATGCTCAACTCGGTAAGCCATAGGCTGGGTTATCACTGCCTTCGTACTCTAGCTTCTACTATACAATATTCGAAAAGACTAACAAATCGACAGATCTATACAATTGTTATATTACTTCGGCTAATGACAAAACCCTTAGGGAACAATCTAAAGATAAAAAAAATTTAAAGGTTCGCAAGGTGTTCTCGAGTTTAGTGCAACTTTTGTCTTCACTGTCTTTAAGCCGATTACCCCGTAGTTCGGCGACCGAGATATTCTTAAAGGCCCCGACCCTCCCAAATTGGTAGACCTAACGCGTTTCCTTCTCTAGCGGATCGTGTGTGCTTTTCCTGGTGAGCCCGTTCTTAGGACTTCGATTCTCCCCACAACAGACCCTTAATGAAATACACAAATACTACTTTTCTTGGACTGGTTCGGACATTCTGCATTGTCAACTCTCTTTCTATCGGCTCAGCCAAGCTACTCCTGGGGTGTTGATGTCCCTCCAGCCCAAATGGCCTGCACCAGATTAAATGGTGTCCATACTCTCTCGCTGACTTTTTTCTGTGCGTCAGTTTCAGGGTAGCCGCGATGATGCCCGGGCCAAGCAAAGTGCGTCGGAAAAATTGAAGTGCGCCAAAGTGCCTTCTAACGTCCCGCATGGTTTGTTTCAGGATCTCGCCGGACTTCTTGGAGCAAGAAATGCCAAAACTTCTAAGTAGGGATAACTGCTTCAGTGCCATAGGCCATGGCGAATGGAGACTCCCCAGATATGATAGCATCTTTCACACGCACGATGAGCTTTACCCGACGTTGCATATTTGGAGCCACCCCATTCTTCCCGAGATCACCCTATTGTGGCTTGCGTGCTCTCTCCTTAAATTAACTCAACTTTGTTTAATCTAATTTACGCTCATTTTCCTGTTTCGTCGTTAACTATATTTACCATGGTCTTATTCTCTTGAATACAGCACTAGTTAATCCATGTATTCGAATTGTATTATTCTATGTCTCTGTCCTCTTGTGCGCGAGCAGAGCTTCTGCCCTAACGGAGCGATTGATCTGTTATAAGTAGTGAAGAGGCTGTGTGAGATGTTAGTAGTAGTAGTTCTTAGATTGTGTGCCTGTGACTCTTTTGCCACACACCACGAAGCCTCTTTTTCTCGCATTTATTGAGCCCTTTTTGCTGATGTTTTTAACCATGTGAATAGTCATGAGCGTATAATAGCGTGCTAATATCAAACTTTTAGTCGCTCCATGCATTTGCGCGTGCGAATCACTCATCAATCAGTACTCTCATAAGCCAGCCGTGATTGATGTGTGCGTTCTCCCGAGCATTCTATGGCCAATCATCTCTGCCTATTCATTATCCAATTATCCTGAGTATTTCTAATAGTCAAACTTGGAGAGACTATCTCAAATTTCTATCGCATACTTTGTGAAATTTACACCAGTTTGCGTTTCATTCATTAGGTATGCTAAGCCCGCCAGCTTGCTATCTCTAGGTAGACATTCGCGTTAGTTGATGCGGTCCTCAGATATGACATTAAACATGGACTGGATCATGCATGATTGCTAACGAGTTCTTTGTTTTGCATAGAAGACGAGTAAGACATCTTATATATCGCCTCTCTTTTATGCCCATTACTCCCGTCCGTTATGACGTGTGAGTGTTGCCATGTAGACATGTATTACCATGAGTGCTAGTGCGTGTCTATTGTGTTATACGTTAAACTGGTGAATGCCTGTGGGTGTGAAGTACTGGGTGGATGTCTGGTTGAAGTAGCTCATTGAAATCGCAATAGTTTTAGCTTTTCCTACTTGCGGTAGTAGCAAATGTGCCAAAAACATTTTTACACAAAACAAACCGGACTACCCCCAAACAAAATTATGCAATCTGCCTTATTCCCAAAGGATGTGAGCCAAATCTAGTCTAATCTTTTGTGTTTGTGCGCATAACAAGTAATTCTAGGGCTAATAGATCCGGGATAAGAACACATAACGTTTTCAAAAAAAACGGGGATTTCACGGTTAGTTAGAGGCTGATCTTCGGATACGGGCGAGAGGGTGCTCTGGCTGACCTTCACCCTATCGTGAACCCAAAGCTCTCCGAAGCCAGTGATGGCATCCACTTTAAACAGAGTGATGACGGAACACGTAGGCCATTTTGGGGCACCGAGTCAGGGTTTCATAAATTCATACCCATAAAAAAGAAATATTTAGGTGGCGTAAGCGTGCTTGATTTGTATCTGGCAAGCAGTCCATGTTTTGGCACTTATTTTCAAAAATCTGTTATCTCAACAACCGATCTCTGTCCGGACTCTCGTAGACTGCTTTGGTTCAAGATTAGAACCGTGACAATTTGAGAGTCCTGAAACATATAGTGAGAATCCAATTATGAACATTACCGGGAAGCTCGGGTCCTCCCGGGGATATTAGTGCTCGGGGACGCTACAGTATCTCTTCTAAGGCACTTGTCAGTACTTCGAGTGAAGAGCTTCTCGAGTGTGAATGAGCCACATCATACCATCCAGCGCGTATTGGGAGATTCGCTAAAGAGCCTGCTTACAAATTCATGACAAATTGGTACAGCAGTGTAGCAACGAGTCCAAAGCGCTAATCAAGAGTATCTATTGTGGTCTGCTCAAAGTAGTACCCAAGTGATAGTTCTCTAAGAAGCTCACTACTCTTACTCCTCATATGCATCGACCAAATGTATCCGCACATTTGAGATGGCGTGGAGTCTAGGGCAAAGCATCAACAAGGGTTCCACAATTCTTGATGCGCGGAGAGAGGTTACAAATACAGGAAGGCTGGAGGCAGCCCAAAGGAAAATGGGTGAAGGAATTGCCCAATGCTACTATGGCGAGCGCCGTAATCGGATATTATGTTAGTGATTTGAAATGCTCACTTCTCTATGACTCTGGGATTCTTCCATACGACCTGTGGAACTGTGTCCTCATATATCGAGCTCTACCTGTATGAGTGCTAATGTTCGTGAGTCTGCACACTAGCGAGCAAGTTGCGAGATCTAATTCGAGTCGAGTGAGCTCATAAAATAAAATCGCGCTCTAGGCATTGATCGGAATTGCCGGGCATACTAATGAGGCTCATACTTTGCTTCTTAAGTGCCCGAGATCTGGACCAACTAAGAAGAAAGGAAGGGATGATTGGTAGCACAATCTAAAGTCAATAGCTTGGCGGTGCTCCTACTCAGTAGTCAGCTGGACATTAGTGTTCTTCAAATTACTTATACGACATTGCGAGAGATAATGTGCTCTACCCCAAGAATGTTATATATGTTATATGCAAAAAGATATAGGGCGACCCTGTTCCTAAGAAAGCTAGCTAACTCTCTAGGAAAGATGCATCAAGATTATTAGTCCCATTCTTGTGTATGAGCACAGCGTGCAATCGAACTTGGTGTCCTCTACAGATGTACTGTGGAGTTGCAGTATGTTTTGTGACCTCCCATCTAAAGACCAATCGCTCCTGTCTTCTGTCCTTGCCGTACCTACTTGACCTGGAGTCTTGATTATATGCGCAGCGTGTTCTTAAGACAGTTCGACAGACATATGTTAAACCGATCTTGCTACGCATAGCAACTTCTGGTATCACTTGATAGAACCTATCTATAAATACACTTTTGCATTTTGTTTTATTCATTGATGTCTTATGTAGTTGCTATTTGGTCATTTTAAGGTGCGCGACAATTCACTTGCGTTGTACCGCATAGTTACCACAATATCAGCAGCAATTTTAGGCTTGATTATAAGTTATATGCAGACACTTTACTATTGCTTATTTGTTACTTGTACTCTAGTCTTCTGTTTTAGACCCCAATGAGCCGTGGCATATGTCCCCGTTAGTTATATGTGCTGTCTCTATATTTCCGTATTAACACCGTGCACCTTAATTGTGAGCCCTATGATGGTTTTCATACTTCCCTTTCCTGAGAGTATTCTATCATCCATTTATAGTGCACATTGTACTCCTTGACAGTTTCATTCTTATATGGTTTGACTCTAAAGACACTTATCCTATGGTATTCTCGTACGTAGCCGTAGCAACCATACACAGTCCTAATACGTGCTCATAATTGCTTATCACTTCGCGGCATCTATACTGTAGATCCTCGAAGAGCGATTCCTAGATAACTACGTTGCCCATGCTTAGATACCTGTACCAGAATATGATTCGCCGACTCGGGTGGATTTGAGTGTCCCCAATATTTTGTTTAGTGACGCTCTACGGTGAAACTACACATCTCTTGATTAAGAGTTGGTTAAAGTAGTCATGGACTCGAGGGATTAAATTTCTGATTTCTCTGTTTGTTAATTCTGCTGTCCTACGAATAAATTAACCTACAATCTGTATATTATGTATAGCCCTTAAGTGGTGTATCTCTTGCCCCACATTTTGGCTCTCAAAAGCAACTCTGGAATACAGAACCTGTTCCATATTGCTTGTACTCCTTTCCTGTGAGAACTCTGTTATAATGACTGCACCTTTTCCTTTGTAATTGACCCTCCCCAATTTTAGCGACCAGAGAGTTGAGCGTCGGTGATCACTGACATATATAGAGTGGGTAGGGCTAGTAATTACGAGAGAGATTTTTGCAGACTTTGCGTCGTTTCTCTGAGACTGCAAGCCTTGCCTCTGTAGGAGCTTACGCGGGAACTCTGTGTACAGGTCGCTATGAGTCAAGATTCGTATATTCTAGCTGAGATTGTTACCAGAGGCGTCAATGCGATATTGTCTTCTTACAGGCTCAAGATAAATGGACTGATGAATATAGAGTAATTCGTAATTAGATCTATTCTCGTCATGGTTCCAGCCATAATTACTGTGGTCGTTCGATTCGAATCGATCACAGATTGTCTCGATGAAGTTTGCGCTTATTGTTTTGGTTGAGACACTTGCCTTTATATGTGGCATGCCAGTAAGAGGTTATTCTAATCTTTCAGAGCCGCACCCGGCCGCTGTGCCTCGGTTCTGGCCCACCCCTTAGGACCACACTTGACACAGTGTGTTGCTTCCTGCTGTTTATATCGACCACAACGATGTCCTTATATAACCTCTCCCATGCGTGCTATTATGATAGTGTAAAACACGACGAATGTGACGTCATGTTTTGATCCCCATTTGAGTGAGCTCATCCTTATCCAGATGTGGGAGAATGTGGCTTCAAGTCCAAACGTGCACCACATTCGTTCACGGTGATCGCTAAACAATTGAGACCACATGTGTGCGAGCTTGGCCCCGTGAGACGCGCCAGTCGAAGTTATCGACCCACCCTCCGTTTTGCATCCGTTTGAGTTTATTTGGTGGAGACCTTATTTATATATATATTAAGAAAGGTTGTAGGAGAGCGAGTGGTATGATTAATGATGAGTTTGGACATATTTTGGGACATGCAATGTAGATAAGGTTACTGACCAGACAATTATTTGTCTCAAATAAACTGTCTAAGTATCATATCTCTTCTTATGGCGAATAGTGGAGTATTCCAAGCTATATAAGAGTCATCATAGAAGGTTGATGATGGGAAAAATTTCTATGCGGACCGAAAATCATGCTCTGCGCGGGCTTCACGAAAACTGGCCCAATATTTAGCATTCTTTTCTGATGACATGCAGGAGTGAATATGTTTCACCAAAGAGATTCTCCAATTCGCTGCGAGGCAATTGGAAAAGCCCAAATTATCGGGGCTTTCAATCCTAGGATGGTGGTGGCCGGTCCTACTGACCCTTTTGAATTGGTTCGATTCGGGCTCGGCCACCTTGGCCTAGCCGCGGCCGGCACGCTTCGCCTAGCCGACCGGCCACTTTGGGCCCTTGTTAAGCTGGAGCCGGCCCATCTTTGCCGCCTCTTGAGTGTTGTTCCAGGCAATGTGCCAGACTGTATTTCTGAAGTTTGAACCCCCCTCGAGCGGGAACTGTCCAAGGTCTTCCCTTTGGGGAATATAAATTCATTTCGCCCCCTTTTCTCCACCTGCCTTCCCATCTATAAAAACCAGCACTTCCAGCTGCATTTGAAAATGTGTTTTCAAAAATTTGTGTGTGGAGCTCTTGTATTAAAATCTCCCCCTCTCCCTGTCTGATGTGCAACATGCTAAACACCTTTGGTTCTTAGGCCATTTCTTTGCGAAAATACCAAATCCAATAGTCACCACCTCTCCCCTCTCAGGTTGGCCAGCTAAATTGTAAGTGGCTATCTCCATGAGGCTAGGTAGCATTCATTTCTTGACAACAAGCTCGTGAAGACCTCGGCTTTTCAAGCGGTGGAAGTCCATTTTTCCCCCTTTTCTTGCCTTGTTTTGCATAGGCTCAGTTCTAGAGCCATACTTCCAAGCTGTTTTGATGGGCTCCGAACCCCAAACTGATAAGTAGTTTGTAGTTTTTCGGAGCCCTTTTCCATGCTTTGCTCTCAGAGCGCGATCCTCCTAGGCTTTTTGCATAGGTCTTCCTACTATCACTTGCCTTCTTTATCTCTCTTTTTTGTTAGCCGCCCTTTTTTGCTGCATGCGTTCGAGCGATTTTAGGCCTCTATTTCGCTGAGTTCGTATTTGGACTTGGATAATTATAAACTGTTTTAACATAACCTTTTTCGTTGCAGCCCTCCCTGCGTGTCGAACATTTTGCGGAGGGGTGATTTCTTCCTCATCTGCTTATTCAGAGAGTCTCTCCTACTAGTACTACTTGTCTGAGCTCCCTGTATTATGCGTCGTCTCGCTCTTTAGGCCAATCTTGGCATGTAGGTGATGTATATATATGGACGCCTTATCTGTTTCGGGGACACTAATTTCTTGAGTTTTTGTGACTTTTATCTGCCGGTATTCTGAAATCGTGTGTTCGTTGAATTTATTCTTTCTGTCTTGAGCCTTCCTCTTCACACTTACTGTTTGTAGATGCCATCTCTCCTCTGTTTTGAGGGTGATGAGAGTTGACTCTCAAAACATTATGTGCATTAACGCGAGCATAGTTAACTCAGATAATTTGACACTCTCATAATTGAGGCCTTATTTAATCGATGGTGAGCATGAGTAGAATAGTATAGGCGTGTGTACATGTTATGTTGTGAATTATTAATTTGGTGTGTGAATGACCCTTGCATTTGTTGTGACAATGTGGTAAATGATGTAGGGGCTCATTGTATGAGCCCCTTACTCGAAGCTTCTTAATTACCAGCGACGCATGTTGCCCGAGATTTAGAGGCCAAGAACTTATAAGCCCCTATGATGCTCTCCTCCTCCTCCTCTTTGGCTGGAGTAAATATCTCGAATTAAGATTTGAAGTCTTTAGTCCAATGTCCGCATGTATATTCCTCGTGTTCGTATTTATATTCTTGACTTTATGGGTTTGTTAATTATGGATTAAAATGGTGAGGAATCCTAGCAAATAGTTGGACAGGGGAGATTACTTGTCTGAATGGACTCGAATGGTCTTTCTTCATGCATAAGAATGAATGGACCGAGTCGTTGTATGTTCAATATGTAAATGCCCGAAGTTACTGGCTTGTGAGATGAATTATAGCTATGTGAAGATCATGTCGAATGCTGCGCTAAGGGTTTTCTGGAATATTTGGAGATTACATTACATGATGACTAGTCCGCGAAGGTGCTCATCTGCTCTTTCGTTTCTGTATGGGCATGTTGCATATGTATGTCGAATAATTCGAAGCGTGCTGTGCAGTTTTTGTCCGATAGTTTTCATTATCAATGTTCCTATGTGCTGCTGATCGCAACAATGGGCGTCTTTCTGTCAGGTGAATGTGTGGGGCCGTAAGAGCGTCGGTTTTAGATCGTTGAAATAGCCTGTAGAGCTTGCGGGCTTTCAGCCTCGTTTTTGAGCACTTGTATTCGGAGTGGGCGCGCCGAAGATTCGTCGTATTGGAACGAGTGTCATGAATCGGATTCTCTGACAATCGTAAGTGCGGCTTTTTAGCTAACATGTGAAGAGTATGCGAGCGTAGGAACTCCACTCAGTGTTAAGGTGTAGACAGTACATATGGCTCGACAGTCTCACGGTTGGACTACAGTCACTATGTACTCATTATCAATTTTCATAATGACATTGCGTATGAGATTATTATATATTACTAGGTTATTAATGTTACTAGTGTTAAGTAGAAATTGTAAAATCTAGTCGGGCCGAATAGATCGCGCTATTGTGAACATTGTTGTTACCATCTTGATCGATCAGTTTATGATAGATGCTAGTTGCCACTAATCTTATATCATATGCGCCATTTCTGTGCATGCTTAGGTCTGTATCTCAGTCATTTAGATCGCTCATTCTATGTGGTCTACTTGTCAGGTGGAGCACCTGATCAGACGAACAGTTTGCCATAATACCCCTGCTTAGCCCACTCAGAGTAGGAATTTCAGCTACGGGACAGTGAAAGGCTATCGAGTTTGATATGACGGTTTAGTACGTTTCAGTCGCGTGATCTCTGGATCGCTCGATCCTCTGTTACGCGCAACGTCTACCCCTTGCCTTTTTGACATCATGCTTCAGTGTATATTATTTTCTGTGATTGGACCTTTGAGCATACAGTGTGCTGTGTTTTATATGTGTCTATGTACATATCTTGTCATAATTTAGTCCGTGTCAGCATTATGGCTTGAACTCGTTTTGCGTGCCGATGATCGCGGCGCTATCCTGTTGTAATCGATTTGTGGAATTTATGCTTTGACGTGGGTATTAAGTAACTGATATGGGTCTGTATAATGTAGAATAAGCACGGTACCTATGACAAAGTTTTTTATTTATTGCTTCCCTCTGTTGGCCCCTTTACTCTGACAAGTCATGTCTTTTTGGTCTGAGGCCGTACGTAATCTCAAATTCTGGCCGGTTTATGTCCTTAACCCATTAGGGCGGTTCGGGTCCATGAAATTAAACTGTCCAGGTCCTATGGTGATATTTTTGATTGGAAAATGACGAATAACATTAGGAGTCTATTATGGTGTGGCCAGAGTTGGAATTATTAACTCAGTGAGGACATATTAATAGGAGATATGAAACTACACAGCTCTTAGCCCTCGATGAGAGTTATCTGAAGTCTATGCTATTACACTATGTGTCGAAATAAACTATTAGACTTAATCATTTCGTCCAAAGTGACCTCGATATTGTTGCTCTCTGTTGTAGTGAATACTAATGCTCCAAGAAATTTGAGTCAAAGTCTATGGGATTGACTTGACACGTCAAGTTGATTCTAACCTTTCAGATATAGAACACAATTACACGAGAGACAAGTATAGGACACTTAAAACCTTACTAGCATATGCAGTGTGGAATTATACTTCATATGATAGAGGGTCTAGTCGTAGCGAAGAGTGTTGATACTCACATAACCTAGCGCGCAGAATGGCAATATCCAGAGGCTATGCATGGTGCATCATCAGTCCAAGGGAGCACTTAAAATGTTTGGACAAGGCAATTCCGTACATGCGGCCAATGAGTCCAAGCACTTAAATCTTATTGTAGGCGAAAGCCAAGGTTTGAATACAATCTCTCGCCCTTAGTCTATTTGTTTAAATTCTGACTTTTGGTTCAATGGCTATAATTAGAACATTAGAATGGTGGTATACATAAGTGAATGTACTCATAAGGTTTTGCACACTGATATTATTGGCAGGTTGTGGGGACTTGAGAAGAGAATGATGAATAAGCTTATAAAAATTTAAATTTGAGCTTGTGATGCATGTTTGGAACTCCTCTTTTGACTAGACAAGACATTTGAGCGATAAGTCTAGAAGTTGGGCTTGTAAATACACGTCGTGCTTGAGTCTCGAGAGTGAATGTATTGATATGCATAGAGTGGTGTGTCATAGTTCTAGCCGAACCCCACGTCTTTCTCCCTTTATTACCCGCTTATTGATGGTTTGTAAAGATATAAAATAATAGAGAGTATCTGAAGATACCAATAGTTACACGAGATATAGTCAACTTCAGGTATTCCGAGTAGCTTGGAAACATGGAGTTTATTGACAAGTGTAAACAAGAATTTTCATCTGTCTGCATTGCACCGTCCTCTTCTGGACGCAACAATAATACGTGAGCATAGAACATTGATAGAAATATTGAATGATATTACTCTACGACTATGCCAAGCTTTTGTTAGATATTTAAACCTATGTGTGTATTTATGTGTTTAAAACTGAGGGGCTGTGTGCCAATGTTCTTGAGCGCTGATGAGCCAAAAGAGGGGCAGTAAGGTTTGTACTCCGACGGCTATATTTATTTACCCTCTCTATAGTTATTGTACATAGTCATATATAATGCCTGATCTAACAATGAGACACGGAAGCGTGCAAAATATGACTCTTAAGTATTAGAAGCTAATGATATAAGAGGCTATAAAAATTGCATGAGCGATAAGCATATAGCACTTATGAGGCACACCATTTCTACACTCGTGGAAGAAATAATAATAGTGATAGGACTAGCTCATTTTAGGCATAATAGAGATATACTATATTGTTATGTTCTGCTATTCGAGAAACGTTGCAGCAACCTCAGGCCTCGATTGGAGGTTATAAAGCATTTGTCTACAAAAAATTTGTTAGCACAAGACTCACTCTGAGGCGAAAAAATTGAAGACTATGTCGGAATGAACCATAGGCACAAGATAAGAGTATCAGAGACACTTAGGGTTATTCCATCGTCAGGCGCACGAGTTGAGTTGGGTGTCTTTAGACTCATGTCCGCTATGAATCAAGTTTGGATGAAGGATATTACTTCAGTGCAGTTCTCCTCAGCGCTCAATCTCGAGCATGTGCAATTTCGTTGAAGGAGGGTGTTGAAGGGTTTTTGGTTGTATCTTGCTGCTGTGGTGGTACCTAATCAATCCAATCTGCGCTTGTGTTTTCATGAGACCATGCTCTTGGGAGCGCGGACACGTCATATGTATTGAGGATACGTCCAAATACCCTATCATATTGGTTCTCTTTTATTTAAAGTCCCACGGCAACTCCTGCTCATTCGAGAATGTGGTGACTTGGCACCTAGCAGACCTCGCCCAGCGTTGCCGGACAACTTCAGCATTCCTATCGTTCTTTATGCGTCTCTTCCTCTCTCCTCTCACCTCTGCGCGTCTCACCCATCGTCACACTATGTCCCCATTATGGAGCGACCAGAGTGTTATCAAAGGCTACAGAAACAGGGTTAAGCGATGATCAAGTTCTGTTCTCGGAAAGGGTTACATACGATCTCACCAGGTACCAGCCAGTCTTTCAGACACCATTCAACCAAGGGTGTAACCCATGTTGCATGCCTATCTGACTTGCTTTTTGTATTCCACAAGTACCAGCGTCGGTTTGCCCTTTCGGCATAAGACCGTTCCGTCTGCCTCTTTGATCTCGGCTGCCTTTGTGGACAATGCCGTTTGGAGCTCAGTTTGGACTTGGGCCTCTTTCTTCTTGGCTTCTTTTGCATCGACCTTAACGACCTCAGCGACATTTTTCACTGCCTCGGCATTCTTCAAGGCCAACTCTACAGCCTTGCCTGATCCAAGAGACCTAAGATATCGACGCGGGCATCGGCCTTTGTGAGTGAGGAGAGTTTGGCAGCCTCTTGTTTTTTGGGTAAGTTATTTTTTTGAATTTATCGGTATATCTGACTGCAAGAGTGACCTGCTGGATAGCCTGCAAGAGTGCAAAGGAAATTAGTTAAGTATGAAAACCAGAGTTAAAGCTAAATAAAAAGTTACACAGTAATTGAGGACTTACCAAGAGCAGCTCAAACGATTCGATCAGTAACCTTTGCCCCAATATCAGTATATCTCTCCATACTTTCTCTCACAAGGATGCACGAGATCATGCGTGATCATAAACTTTGTCGGACTGGAGCGGAAGCATACGAGTGGCCTTAGTCTGGCAAGGCAATGAGCGAAGTCAGAATGTTTCGCCTCAAATTTCTGGCCAACCGATCCTACCAACAATTCTATGTCGTTGGTAGCTGTCGCCGCGCACCGGCTCTCTGAGTGAAGAGGTCTGGATCAAAGTAGGTCTCCCTGCTTGTCTGTAACAGATGGAGCATCATATGTTTGCAGCGTCAAACACTCGACTGTAATATTCTGCGAAGACGTATAGAGGAGACTTTCCGCTCGACCTATCTCGGCGCTACTTTCTCTATGATGTTGTTCGAGGATGTGAGTGCAACGACCCCTAGGACAACTTCGAGTGCGTCTGACTACTTGTCTGCTAAAGGAGTACTCTTTTAGCCTCGGCCAACTATGAGATTGTACAGGTGTCCTTAGAGGTCATCTTAGTTGAGACCTCTCGTATATGCCTTGGCTTTGGCTTTCTTCAATGAACACGGACTACTTGTGGGCGGGGGGGGGGGGGGACTCGCCCTCCCGGGCTTAGCGGTTGGTTGCTTGGGGATTGTGAGTATAGCGTGTGACGAAGTATTATTCTGAAAGCGTCGACTACTCTGACCTGCCAGGCAGGGAGATTGAGACACTACTCGAAAATCTTCACTCATAGCGACAGTCTTGCTACGACCCATTTCTTCCCTCCTGTTTGCTCACTTACACTTATGTGTTCTTTGCATTGATGTGCATGTTGCTGCGGCCTAGGACACCGTGTTTTGCCATCTGTTATTCCTGAACGGTTGCTGGGTAGGAGGTCATAAGTTCCTTTCAGAGGGCAAGCACGAAATAGACGTGATTGTAAGAAGTGCAGTAGGTGGGCTTTATGCCGATCGGTAAGGTTACCGACGTGGGCTACGCTTTGGCGTTTACGGCTACGAGTTCTGTGCCAGCCTGTTAGAAGCGAAGAGTGGAGCTCTATGGGAACACAAACCCCTCGTTTTACCAGGCACCCTGTGTCGGCTTGAGCCATTGTCGGGATGGCTCTAAGTGACATGAATCTCACGTAAGTGCGCGTCAAAATGTGTGTAACTGCGACTTGTCCAACAGCCTATAAGGACACAGGGATTAGTTGTTAGTAGCCTTTAATCAGGCCTCTGCGATGAGAAGTGGGCAAAGGAGTGAGTGTGTTATGAAGAGAAATCGAGCAGTTTTGCTTCTTCTCGAGGAACGTCAAGTAGCGGCTCCGTAAGTCGGGATGAGTGAGGAGAATTGGAGCCTTGCGAATTCAATTGGCAGGCAAGAAGGCAACCAAGTCTTTGCTCGGCGTGTGTGCGTTATCGGTGAAAAAGACTCCTTTTTCTGGCCTGTGGAAGAGCCTGGCGTGGCACAAAAAAAAGATCATACATTAGAAACATAGAACATAGTAGACAGAAAAGCACACTAATAGATCACCAAATCGCTAGGAGGGGAGGGAAGCTGCTTAGTGTGATATAAAGGGCAATCTACAGATCCTTTTGACCTTGCTATGTCTGTGTCTATCCCTAAAGCTTCTACTCTGAGCGCAAAGAGAAGTAGGAGGAGTGTTCCACTGTCAATTCCTGGGACAGTCGAACATTTGTAACAGTTTGCAAGTCCTGCAATTTTACCCGAGACAATCAGTAGTCATCTGCTACGCCTTATTATGCAGTCTGGAATGACGGCTATCAGCTTGTATTGGGATGGATCTCAGCTTGAGGTAATATGTTGATACGCCAACTTTGGTTTTAAGGCCACACATCAGTAGTAGTACGTGAATTATCAGGTACGATCGCGGGTTGATTCCTAGCGTTCGTCGCCGGCCGTTCAGCCGGAAATATCCCGATAGTTATATTTGCATTCCTGAGAGAATCGTTGTTCAAAGAGTTTCGGCTGCGACTGAATCCCCAGAAATGCACGTTTGGTGTTACAGCGGGGAAGATGCTAGGGTTTCTGATTACAGAAAGGGGCATCGAAGTCGACCCTTCCAAAATCAAGGCCATCTTAGAAATGCCACCACCAAGGACTGAAAAGGAGATGAGAGGCTTTCTAGGTAAAGTGCAATTCATAAGACGGTTTATTTCTAAATTATCCTTGACTTGTGAACCACTTTTTGGTCTCCTGAAGAAAGGAAATAAATTCCAATGGGACGGCTGATGTCAAGCAGCTTTTGAACAGATCAAAGAATATTTACAGAACCCGCCCGTGTTGTCACCGCCAGAGCAAAATTACAAACTATAATCCAAGAATTACTCACCTAGAAGCTTTGATTCTCACAATCTATGATCAAATCTTGACTTAGGCTTCCAATCTCCAAGTTTCAAGACCAAAGTTGCACAATCCCTCTTTCTCCCTCCCTATAGTCGGCTCTCCCTCTCAAATTGAGTTCAAGAATCAGCCAAAATAAGCTAAGGGAGAGAAATAAGGTGTAGTGCTGAAATATGGCAAGTCCCACTAAGGCAATATAATATTAGGAAATAATTGGGCACCAATTTACCAATTAAATCAACTTAATCTGGTCCGAATCAATTTTTCAATTAAATTTCACCGTAGGCTCTAAAAATTATGCCAATCACAATGGCGTAATCAATTTCGGGTTCTGTGGCCGATAAGGCCCTCGATTAAATTTCCAAAGTTGATTAGTCAAATAGATATTCCTACGGTGAACAGATAAAACTTCAAAATCACATATATTCACATAATGGCACATAAAATCATGATAAACACATAATCCTACTCAATTTAAGGACCAATTAGCATACTACGGAACAGGGGTATCACACTAATCATAAAAAATTTCAAACTAAAAATCAAGCTAAAATTTTATTATTACTTCGGCTAATGACAAAACTAAAAATCTAATGATAAAAAAAATTTAAGTTGCAAGTGTTCCAGAGTCTTGGCAACTTTTTGTCTTCACTGTCTTTAAGCCGATATGACCCATTGTCGGCGACCGAGATAATTCTATAAGGCCCCTCCCAATTTGGGCCAAGTTTTCCTTCTCAGGGATCCTTCTTGTTTCCGGTGACCTTTCTTAGGACGAGGTCCCCAACTTGAAACTATCTTGGGTTGACATTCTCATTGTAAGCCTTAGCAAGCTACTCCTGGTATGCCCCCAGCCGAATTGATGTTCTCTCCCTTCTTTCTTCTAGTTGGTCCAGATCTCGGGCCAGAAATGCCTCATTAGTCCCATTCTCTACTCCCTGGGTTTTGATCCCTGGAATGCCAACTTCTAGTAGGATAACTGCTTCAGTGCCATAGGCCATGGCGAATGGAGACTCCCCAGTTGATCTTCTCAGCATAGTCCGATATGCCCATAGTACATTGGGCAATTCCTCCACCCATTTTCCTTTTGCTGCCTCCAGCCTCTTTTTGATCCCATCCAGGATAGCCTTGTTGGATGCTTCTGCCTAACCATTGCTTTGAGGGAAGCTTGGAGTAGAGTAGTAGTTCTTGATTTTGTACTTTGCACAGAAGCTTTTGATTAGCTTACTGTCTAACTGCGTACCATTGTCTGCTATTATTGCCCTTGGGATCCCAAACCTGGTGATGATGTTCTTCCATTTGAAGCTCTTCACATCAATATCCTGAATCTTCGCAAGGGGTTCAACTTCTATCCACTTTGTGAAATAATCAGTTGCTTTGCCCAGTTGCTTGGGGTAGTTGTCCAACAAAATCCACGCCCCACTGGGAAAATGGCCAAGGGCTGGACATCGAGGTCAAATCTGCTGCTGGTTGATGTATTAAAGGTGCGAACCTTTGACATTTCTCGTACTTCCTGACGTAGACTTTAGCATCCTTTTGCATGTAGAGCCACCAGTACCCCTGAGGAATGGCCCTATAAGCAAGTGATCCGCCCCCAACATGGCTTCCACACATCCCTTCATGTATTTCGTACAAGAAGTCTTCAACCTGGGAAGGATGCACACACCTCAAAAGGGGACCAATAAAAAACCTTCTGTAAAGATGTCCTTCTGTCGTTAGGCTAAACCTAGCTGACTTCAATCTGGTCTTGTGCGCTTCTTTTCGGTCATCTAGTAGTTTCCCATCTCTAAGGAACATTACTATTGCATCCATCCAACTCGGACCCATCTCCACACACATTGTTTCATACTCTGTGATTATTGGTTCCACACTTGGGCCTGACAAATAATCAACTATTATTGTCCTTGCCTCCCCTGATTTCATTGCACTAGCCAGGTTAGCCAAGGTATCGGCATGGCTGTTGTCATCTCAGCTAACCTGTTGTAGTCGGCAGTCCTGAAACAAGGCTAACAGTCTAACAACCTCTGTGACATAGGCTATCATTCTTTCATCTCGGGCTGCATACTCATCTGTTGCCTGGTTCACGATAAGTTGGGAGTCATAGAAGACTACCACCTCGTCGGCTTCCATTGTTACTGCCAACTTCAATCCTGCAATCAGTGCTTCATATTCTGCTTCATTATTTGAGGCTTTAAACCCCAAACGTATAGACTGCTCTAACATTCGCCCATCTGGAGATACCAACACCACTCCTGCCCCCGCTACTTAACGGTTTGAACTCCCATCAACAAATAGGCAAAAGAAGTCATCGATGTAAATATTGCAAGGCTTGAGTTTTTTTGCTTTCTTCTGCTCTAGTGTGGAGGTTTTCATCTCCAGCTAGGTCTCTTCTTGTTCCCCTGGACATCCTAAGCCGCGGCTTACCAGAGCCCGATGTGGGATGGCTCTAGGTGTGAACTCGGCCACGAAGTCGGCCAGAACCTAGCCTTTAATTGCTGTTCTGGGCCTAAATTCTAGGTGGTATTGTCCCAATACTACTGCCCATTTGGCTACTTTGCCTGTCAGATCTCCTTATTGTAGTAGGGATTTCAAGGCGTGCTCAATTAATACCACAATCTTGTGGGCTTGGAAATAATGGTTCAACTTCTTGGAGGCCATCATTAAGGCCAATATCAATTTCTCTAGGGGTAAATACCAGGTCTCTGCGCCTGCTAAGATTTTACTCACATAGTATATTGCCCTTTGTTCTCCCTTCTCTTCTCTGATTACCACTGCACTTATTGCATGCTCTGAAACCGCCAAGTATAAGAACAGTTCCTCTCCAGGTACTGGATTTGAGAGAACTAGAGCTGTGGTCAGGTATCTTTTCAAGTCGGCCAAGGTGACTTCACATTCTTTTGTCCACAAGAAATCTGTGGCCTTTTTCAATAGACTGAAAAATGGTTTACACTTATCTGAACTTCTGCTTATAAATCTGTTCAGGGCTGCGGCCCTTCCAGTCAACATCTGCACTTGTTTTGCCGACGTTGGGCTTTTCAAATCCAGGATGGCCTTAATTTGATCTGAGCTTGCCTCAATGCCCCTTCTAGTAACCAAGTATCCCAAGAACTTACCAGATCCAACTCCAAATGCACATTTCGAAGCATTGAGTTGGAGCCGATATGTTCTAAGGATGTCGAAAATTGCCTTCAAGTCGGCCAAATGATCCTCAAGTTCTTTGGTCTTCATGACCATGTCATCAATGTATACTTTCACTGTTTTGCCAATCAGATATCTGAATATATTGGTCACTAACCTCTGGTAGGTTGCTCCTGTATTTTTCAAACCAAAAGGCATCACTCTGTAGTAATACAACCCATTTGGGGTGATAAATGCAATCTTCTCCTAATCAGGGGGTACATTGCTATTTGATGGTACCCCTTGTATACGTCCAGGAAGCTCATCTTTTCATGTCCTGAAGTGGCGTCCACCACCTTGCCCTGAAGTGGTGTCCACCAATTGATCGATCTTGGGGAGTAGGAAACTGTCTTTGGGACAAGCCTTATTTAGGCTAGTGAAGTCCATGCAGATCCTCCACTTCTCATTCTTCTTTTTCACAACCACTGTGTTGGACAGACAAGTAGGGTAGTTTACTTCGCGAATGGCCTTGGCGTCCAGCAGTTTGTCCACTTCCTCCTCAACTGCCTCAACATGCTTTAGCATCGGCCTCCTTGCTCGCTGGATGACAGGTTTAGCCGACCTGTCTACATTGAGCATATGACATGTAACCTCGGGATCAATGCAAAGCATCTTGTAGGGCGTCCAGGCAAACACCTCTATGTTTGCTCGAAAGAATGCTTCCAACTCCCTTTTTTCCTCATCAGCTAACCTTGAGTCAAGAAAAAAGAAGCGCTCTTCATCATCTTGTTGGACCAGAACCTTCTTCAAAGCTTTCTCGCTTTTGTCAGCTGGCTCTTTGCTGACGTCATCTAGGACCTCCATGTCCTCGTCCTCGTCCTCGATTTCTACTGTCTCTGCCTCTCGCACGTTGTAGGTGGACTTCATTGCTGTCATGGAGCAATCCTTTACCTGCACCTGATCCCCTCTGATCTCTTCAATTCCATGCTCTGTTGGAAACTGCAATAACTGGTGTAGTGTTGAGGGAACAACCTTCATCACGTGCAACACGACCTTCCCAAGATGAAAATGTAAGAGGAGGGGGTGTCAATTACTATGAACTCTATGTTTACCTTCTTGGTGCCTGCCCGCACCTCCAAATTTATTGCTTCTAGGGGCCAAGTCGGCGTTCCATTGAACCCGACCATCAGACTGTTAGACTATTCCAGATCATCTTGGTGAAGGTTGAGCTCCTTGTAACATCTGACAACATCTGACATATATGATGTTACAAGAGCTGCCTTGGTCAATCAAAATGCGCCTTACTTAGTATTCTCCAATCATGAAGGATATCACCAGAGTATTGTTCTGTGAATATTGCACCATGTCTAGGTCAGCTTTAGTAAATGACACTATTGGTCCCTGGTACTCGTCTGCCCTAGGCCTTTTTTTTTGGATCTGATACACATGCTGTAAGTGCTTTACCCTTTGAGTCTCCCCACGTACCTCGTTCTCATTGACCTTCGAGTGAATCACATTGATCACTCGAGGTCTATTTGCTTGTGGTTGCAGTACTGGTGGAGGTGGTGCTGTCGGTGCCTAAGGCAGCCTTGCTTGCTCTTCCCTTGTTTTGGCGTCATCAACTAGGTCCCTTAAGTGACCTTGTCTTACCAGATCTTCCAAATGTGCTTTTAGGGCTCTACAACCCTGTGTCAGGTGTCTATGTTCATTGTGGTAAGCACAGTGCTTTCCTAGGCTTTTTCCCATGAATTCGCTAGGAATCTTTTCTGGCGCTCCATAATACGACTGGTTTCTGATTCTTTCCAAAACTTTATAAACCAGAATCCAGCAATACGGTGGTGACTGCCTGTGCGGCCCTTAGTCCTATCTCTTGCCTGTTATATCCAGTATTACCTCGGCCTCGCTTCGGCGAGCCATTTCTCTTCTTGTGTTTCAACGCCTTTGTCCCTGGCGTGTCTTCTTCAACTCTCGCATATTTCTCGATCTTGGCCATGAGTTCCTCCATACTTTTTGGCAGCATCTTTGCCAGTGACTTTCGAAGCAGACAGTCATCGTTCAGGCTGTTCTTAAAAGATATGACCGCTAACTCTTGGTTCCACCCTGGTATTCGGTTAAAAACCTCATAATACCTTTTGGCATAGGCCCTGAGGCTTTTATCCTCGCCAATTCTCAGAGCCATCAGGGAGTCTACCCTCAACGGCTGTAATTTGTTTATAATGAACCTGGCTACAAACATCTCGGCCAGGCCTTCCCAACTTTTCATAGTTCCTTTCAGCAACTTGTGAAACCAATCTGATGTGATTTCCCTAAAGAATGAGGGGAACACCTTGCAGAGCAACGATTCGTTCCCGGTATACAGTGCTATTGAGTTCAAATATAAGTCGACGTGAAAGTTAGGATCAGACTTACTGTCGTATATTTGGAATCTCGGTATGTGGAACATTTTTGGGGCCTCAAACTTATCCAATTCTACTGAGAACGGTGTTCTCGGCTTGACCGGAGATGTGACCTTGGCATCTTGTCTCTTCCTCCTTAGTTCGTCCAGGAGCTCGGCTGTCAACAGATTTTAGCCTTTTTGGTGTGCTGCTCCCGGTGTCGTTATGAGTCCTCTTGGACCTCGCTTTATTCATCGTGTCAAAACAAAGCTCCTTCACTTGAACATGCCGATGTTCCTTGATATAAGTTTCCTTGGCACAAGGTGTCTTCCGAGACTTTCCTCTCATCGATTCTCCTCGCCCGACCTTCCGTGAAGGCCGATGCGAATGCTCCTTTGCCCTGTCATGTTGAGGGACTGTAGGGATTACTTTTTATCCCCCTTTCCGGGCATTGTTCTTGGCCGCTGGAATCTACATGTCCTTCAATGGAAACGATGGTTGCATGACGTTGTTCTGCATCATGAAGTTGACAACCGATTGTAGGTCTACCAACTTGTTTGTCATTCCCTTCATCTCGTCATCCCTCTTCAGGCATCTATCTTTCTATACCTGCAGGTCACTTTTGTTGTAATATCCACCTTGACATGCTTTCTTCGATGCGTCTCCCTCTTGGCCGATGTCCTTTGCTCCGGGATTCTTATCCCGAGGTTCTTCAGTATAGTTGTCCTCCTCAACGTTAGGATTGGCGTTTTTATCACTCCCACTATGGATGTCGCCCCCAATCTTTTCTTTCTCCCCATCGTTGGCCATCTATTCTCCTTATAATTCCCACAGACGGCGCCAAATTTTGGGTGCTAATTTCCGACCACACTACTAAATAGGAACTCAACAGGAGAGCACATGCAGAATAAATCTCACCCGAACTACCTGCCATAGAAAGATAAGACTCCGGTGGTGGTTCATCCACCCGGGGCACTCCGACGATCAAGTCAATACTCAGTTATCTCTCAAAAATAGCAAATAGTGCTTAACTCACTAGTCAAAATACAAAAAGCATACCTTAAACCCATGAGGGTGCCTTTCTTTTATAACCAACACTAACCTGATCCCTGTAGAAGCTAAGCTTCAATGGACTTTGGCTCAATGCTTATCTTGGACTCCTAGCTAGATAGAGATAAACTCCCTAAGAGCTTTATCTTTATCCATACTAAAGTCCTCCCCAGTTCTAGGACTCCCGTCCCTTATCCACTCGTCTCGGATTCCGGTATCTCCATAGATAACCTCGGCCTAGCCGAGATCACCTTGGCATCATGACCAAGACACGTGGTACCTCGGATGACACTTTGGCATCACCTTGACCACGTGTTGTCATTCAAAAAATATGTCCTCACAATACCTTCAGCTAATCTATAACATTTTGCGTGGTGAAGCACCCATTCGTATGCATCACCCTTCCATTCTTGAATTAGATCAAGGAGATCTCTACCATGAACTGGGATGCACCCTGGTATTTTCACCGGTTCAATCAAGTCTCTATATTCACACAAAACTGTCTCATCCAAGTCCGGAAAATACAAAAAATTGATAAAGTCATGGCCATTGACAAGAAAAAGATATATGAAGAAATGTTGAATTCCTTTGCAACATCAAATGCATCGGTGCCAAAAAGATCAACAACTAAAGCAACCAAACGGGTGGTGGCAGTTAAAGACTTGAACAGTTGACGAATAGATGGAAGAAAACGATTTATTGCGAGGGAAATTCGAGCTTCGCCACTAATGTCTTCGGGTTAGTCCTTAAAGCTAGCAGGGGAAGAATGATATAGTTAATGTTCTCTGGTAGGCTATCAAGAAATGCTTGCTGAGCTTTTGGTGGAGTCCCAACTGTGGGAACAAGGGAAGTTACAGAGAAGTTGTGGTGGAGAACAAGTTGCTTTGCAAACTCAACAAGTGGGATGAGATGACCCATCCCTAGACTCTGTAGAATGGCTATATGAGGGGTGTGATTGGTTGTTTCCATAGCTATAGCTCAAATGAATTGCAACCGATGGAAGCAAAGAGTGAACTTTATGTTTAAATGTGTTAGAGGTGATGGAGGCAAAGGAAGAATGAGAGTACTTTATATTTAGCTTAAATATGTTAGAAGTTTGGCGCCATTGAAGGGATAGTGATTTATTCTGTGCAGGTACATTGATGCTATAGACTATTTGTTTTATTAATGAATAAATTCTTTTCTTTTCTTTTCTTTTTTGTGCGTGTGTTTATCTCAGAATAAAAAAGTCAAGAAAGAGGACAGAAGGATTTTTAGAAAGAAAGTAAACTGATATTATGATGAGCAATTGAAATGCAAGTTAGTATTTCAGCGGAAAGGAAAGAAATTAAGGAAACTAACCTACTAACTAGTTTTTATTTTAAAAGTTTTTAGTAAAATGAAAAGCTAAAGTGATGCATTTCCACTTTGGCGTACTAACTACATTGGTGTCACTTGTCAGATATTGTCAAAGACAATGTTCAAGAAAGCATAAAAAAATTGTAAGTATGGCATAATCAACTTTGAATGATCTGTATTCACCATTGCTTTAATTGGTTTTTGTCTACAAGAGGATTGTGGGTCTCTTGGTGGTGACTGGTGGACTTATTTAACTTATTGTTATTAATTTTCTATATTAAATTAAAATAGAGTTAGGAATATCCTAGGGAATACCTAAGATATGGGCATGCATATATGCTACACATTATGAGACGTCATTTCCAATATAAGCCTTGTATTATTGACCATGGACCACCCAGGGCATTTCCTAACATGTTGGATTTTGGGTTCCATTTGATTGAAAGCTAAGCAGGCACACTATGGACAAGCCTTGTATAATACAAATAAATTGGGAACTAAAAATAACTATTGCAAAAAAAGGGCATCATACAAAATGAATTAAAGACGCATCAGAAAGAAAAAAAAAGGTTACAAGGCATATTTTTTTTTCTTTCCGTCCTCTTCTTCCAAGACTTATGATGGAAAACATTTATTCTGGAAAAACTAATAATAGGACTTGATCCAACACATGAGTCTACTCAACAGAGGTGTCCCGTATGTAGTCTTATAAGTCAACCTTGGACTTCGTCTGCTCCCACTTGGAAATATCGTCTGCTATGGCTTAATCCAATAACTAACCTTAAAAGTTTGCTCATTTGGGTTTCATCACAAAAGGTGCCACCTTAATGGAGGTGTCCAGTATTGTCTTATAAGTCCATCCTTAATACCGTCCACAACTAATGTGGGATGCCAACAGTTGCAAATCTCCCAGTGCCAATGTTAGCAAAAATCTAATTTAGGTCAAATCAATAGAGGAGATTCAATAGAATAACCAAAATTTCACAAACAACAACAAATCAGGCAATTGTGGTTGGTATCCTGTGCATTAACAGTTTCAAGGAAGTCTTTGGAGGTTGTAATGCGAAGAAACAAGTGTGAATAAATTGAAATTTGATTGAAGAACAAGTAAACTTGCCACTTAATTACAAAAATTAAATTACAAGTTCAATGTGCATAACAATCGACAGAGGAAAATTGGCCACAGAGGCTGAATTACAAACAAAATACTAGTAAGTACAAAAGCTACTGCTATCTAAGTTAAGTTACTCCTAATTCCACATGGGTTATGAATTTTGTTGAAGACCTTTTCTCCTTTGAACTTCCAACCGTTATGCTACTAACCCTGTTACTTGCTTGTTGACACATGTCCCACCATGGAGCAAATTACCTCCACTTCTTGCATAACTATCCATGATCACCATAACCGTTGGTAACTGCTTCTCTACTGTAGCCTTCTCTTTCTCTTACAAACGAATCGTGTGCCCTTCATCACTTACATGCCTAACTTCATGGCTTAACACCTAGGCCACGTTTGGCCACATCCCACTACACTATCAGATGAATCGACAAAGAAAATTGCGCTTGCCACATCTGCTCCCTTGGCTGTTTCGCTCTTGTCACCTGTTCTGCATTCTAGGACTCTCATTCCACTACAAATTCATGGTCTTTATCCCTAGCATTCACTGGATCAGCTCTCTGTATTTTGTTACACTTGTTTGATAGAGAATAAATTTTACTACGAACAATGCCCCCCTCATTCAAAACAAAAACAAAAAGGATGTTTTTGTTTTGAATGAATATCAGAAAGAACAGTGTAAAGTCTTGACACTTATATACTTGGACGGTTTATAATAATTAGGCTCATAAAGACAAACCCACATATCAAAGCCCAAATACCACAATAAAACATGTGTGCTAAAAATTGGCCCAAAATACGAATTAAATAGGCCCAACTGTTAGTAACAAGCCCAATTGTCGGTAACAGGCCTAAGCTCAATCAAAAGGGTCCACCATAAGCTATTTGAATGCTAGAATTCGAACCATCGCTACTCTCACTTCCTCTGTTTTGCTCTGTATTTTGACTCCTCAACCTTTCTACTTCGAAAGATTTTTGTTCACATACTTCTATGGTGCCCAAATGAGCTCAAACCAAAGGAAAGAAACAAATATAAACTTTACCTGTGCAACATTTCCCAACTGAGATCCAGCAGTTACTCCGTCAACACATCTTCAATAGCTGTATTATTCCACGCAACAACCCCTCTGCACAAGGTGAATTGGGTCCTATTTTCACCGCAACAATTCCTGATGAACTTACTCATTGTTACCCTATTGCAGACACTGAAGTGATGCTTTTCCATAAGGCGAAGCTGGCTTGGTACCATTAGGACTCAAGTCCTAACCCTTTACGCTCATGGCAAAAACCTAACCCTAACTGGAGGCTATGGGTCCAACAAATGATGGTATACGACATTGATCTCTGGAGGGCTTTAGGTATCTATGATGCCATCTGACTATCCACGTTGGCCCTAGACATGGAAAAATAGGCCATCAGTGTTGTCGCTTGCTTTTGGTCTTTGTCATGCAACTCCCTCATCTTGAGATGTGGTATGATCTCTCCCACCATCATTGATGTCATACATTTAACTGGCCTTCCTACTTCTAGCCAACATATCAATGCATTTTTAACCCCCAAGACACCTATTAAACTTGATACCGACCTTAGCTATTGAAAATTCCAAACCAAATATCAATAGTTTGGTCTTGAACCCATAGATAAAGAGAGAACAACTTTTTACTTATTGTGGCTTTCTTAACACTTCTTATGTGTCCTTGGGTTTAAAATTACCAAAGAATATTTAGCTCTTGCCACTTGCATTCAAGAAGGCATAAAACTACCATTTGCTCCTTTTCTTTTAGGCACCCCATACAGAGGTCTTTTTTTCCTTAGTTGATAAGGAAATTGATCATAACTGTGGTGGCCCCTTTTGGCTTTTCCAAGCTTGGCTTTGTGCCTATTTTCTTGAAATCAGGCCCACTACCCAAACTCCATATCTCTCACCATGTGAAAGCTATGCTGAATTTTTCCTTTCCTTTCCTTTCCTTTAGACCAGCTACCTCCAGTTCCTTCACCAAAGTGTTTACCACTCTCTTTGAACTATTTATCGACAGGGATCCCCAACTTTTTATTCCCTTCCAACACTTTTATTTTACTTCATCCAGACTCGCATATATTAATGTTGAGCCCCATATCCTAGATGATGACTGGAGACAAAAACAAAAAAGCTTTTGGGCTCAAATCCTTACTCCTAGATATATTATAGTGTGAGGGTCTATCTTCACCAGTAGACTCTCAAACTACAGCTTTGAGAGCTACAACCCTTGCCAATGGGCCAGGCAAATGGGTCTGTATCAAGCTGTTCCTTAGCCTTATTTCCATTCCACAATTCATGAACAAGTTGGGGCCAGACTTCAATTTAAAGATCATTCAAATGTAGAAACTCTCTTAGCTAATAATCAGAAGTTATTTGACCAATTTAGCTTTTACTACTGTAACACCACACCCTACCTTACCACAAGATTCAAATAATGGTGGTTTCTTTTGAGTGCACTGATCTTTGACAATGAACTTGAAGTCTGTCTCTGGAATGTGCACCCTGACAACAGGTAAGGAGTAGAAATAAGCATTGGTAAACATTTGTGCTCCCTTTTCCCTTATACCTGTTATTAAAATTGCTTTCCTTGGGTGTGTAATGGTACTGTTTTTCCATATTTCCTTCATGCAGACAAGTCTCTTATCAAGACCACTCCTCTAGCTATAGAGATGCCTACCCAGGCTGTTCTATTCCCTAAGAACAAAGGCAAGGCTCCAATGAACCCACCAAAAAAGTCCAAAGGTAACTCCTTAAATACCACCAGCTATGTAGGGTTCATACCTTATAACCAAGGTGTTGAAATTGAACAAAGAACTAAGAAAAGACAAGAAGAAATTCAAGAGATTCTTTCCTCTCAATCTCAATTGGAGAGTGGTGCAGTTCTTGAAAGGAGGTCCAAAAGAAAACAAGAACAACTAGCTCATTTCCAACTACAACTCCAGCTGCACCAATCACTTCCTCTCCTAGCAGTTCTTTCTCCCCACCTATAATGGTATAGATTTCATTCAAACCTTACTAAACCACTATATATCATGTTTAATGTACTGACCCTCTATTCATTTTTCTTCTTTTCAGACATATAGGAGGAGAAAACTTCTCTCTCTAGTTGTATCTCATTCCTCTCATGAAGAATTGCCTGAAAACCAAACCAACCTGCCCTCTTTTTTGCCTGAGAATCAAACCAACTTGCCCTCTTCTCAAACAAACTTAAAGCATCAACCTCCCTACCATAGAGAGTAGACTAGTCAAGAGAGAGCAAGCCTAAGAGAATTGGCCCCTGAATTAGCTCAGATTTTGTCTGACAATCCTCAGAAGATAGCTTTAGGGGATTTAATGGCTTCCCTCTTAGAGGGGTACGCCACAGAACAAATGAACTCATCAATTTTTTTGGTGTGGCCTCTTCCTTAGAAAAATCAGAAGCCCCTGGGCATGCTAGAGAGACACCAATTGACTTAACTAGAAACCTTGATAACTATACATCCCCTATCGATAGAATTTCACCTGTCCATGAGCAAAATGATGTCATCCATCAAGATGACCATTTTCAACCTTATAATCAAGGGAATGAGGTTGACAGAGCTGACACTAAGGTCCTAGATAATGAGTCATCTTCAAGTGACAAAAGGACTCCCCATGAGGGAATTACACAACCTTTCAGCAAACCTGTTCAATCTTCCTCTACCTCTATACAAAAATCGAAGGAGGAAGTACCTTCATTCCATCTACCTCCAGCAATTGGTGTCCCCCTTATCATTCCAAATTGAAATTCCTATGAGTGAATGGACCTCAATTTTGTCTAAACCAATCACCATGGACATGGGAGTTCAAACTTCCTATAGCTCTAGTCCTATTAGAGTATCTATCACCAATGCCCTTGCTACAACCATTTCTGAAGTGCAAGTAGCTCCTTCACAGGTAGCATTTTCTATGCAAGTGTTTCTCTTATCCTTTATCTCTTTTGCCCCATCAGACTTTTGATTACAACTTCATCATGCTTTTGATTACTCTAACAGACTAGTATATCCACTCATAACTTAGTCACTACTGACATGGGGGTACAAACCACACCATCTCAAAGTCCCTCAAGAGAAGTATTGGCCACTTTCATCTTGCCCAACACTAAAACTTCTACTATGCCTTCAACAAAGGTAACACATTCTCAAGTTGTTTATTTTTCTCGTAATTTGAAACAGTTACTGACTTAAACTCTCTATCGCAATAGCCCAGAGTTGCTCCTCTTCAAGTCTTACTTTTGGACATCCCTGTTGTTCAGCAAACTATTGCCAACATGACTGTCGAAAAAAGATTAAAGCAACTGTCTAATGAAGAATAGCAAATGATAGGCCAATTCTTCACCATACTTGGTCAACCTTTGGATGATTTGGCTCTTTCTTATACTACAACTTTGACTGACTGTTTGGAAGCCATTGCACCTCTGATGCCTCAACTTTTTTACCCTGACCAAGTGTAGGCTTTCCAAAACTTCCTCTCAGAGCTTCCACAGCACTTAATGGCTATCAACCGATTTCACGCTGAACCAAAAACCACTGAAACCCAAGTGGATCAAGTGAGAAAAGCAGTCAATGCTCTGATTGAAGCCTCTACTCGATCACAAGCCCTCATTACTCAACTTGTCATCCTCACAGCAGAAGAGGCTCAATTGGAGGCTCAACTGGCACATATGAGAGCTCAGAAAGCTACTGCTGAATAAGAACAAGCCAACATTTCCCAACAAATTCCAAACCTTATTGTTCAAGAAGAAGGTGGCCCACCTGCCATTAAACAAGCCCAAGCCATAAACTGCCCTTCAAGCCTAGAGTAGGCTTTTAATGCACTTTCAAAAAGCTAAGGCCAAATGTAATTATCTTGATTGTGCTCTTGACACAATCTTTAATGAAAGATCTGTCATATTTACTCTAGCTTTTCTTGGCTTGTCACATATGCTCATTTTCATGCTTTTGTGATTTATTCATGCATTCCCACATGGTTGGATAATATTTCTTTAGGTACTTGCCATTAATGACCCTTCTGCGTGGCCCACCTTCTAAAGAGGCAAGATGATAAGCTCCCCCTCTAAGGACCTTGTATATTTTAAATGGACCTTCCCAATTTGGGGACCATTTGCCATATTTTGGGCTTTTTAAGCCAATTGGTAAAATGGTTTTCCACACCAACTCTCCTTCAAAAAACACTTTATGTTTTGCTTTCTTGTTATAATTTCTCTCAACTTTCTTTTTCTAAGCTATCAAGTGATTAAAGGCCATAATCTCTTTTCCTCTATGTCTTGCAACTCAATCAACATAGCTTCAGTATATTCATCCATAGGGATATCTAAATGTCTAGCCAGCCGATTAGACCTCACTATTACTTCTACGGGCAACACAACATCTTGTCCATACACCAACTCAAATGGAGTTATACTTGTGCTATTTCTTTTTGTGTTTCTGTAAGTCCAAAGTAATTTTGACAGGAGATTATGCCAATCCCTAGGGTTACCCTCAATCATCATTTCTAAAGTATTCTTGGCAATCTTGTTTGTTGCCTCAGCTTGCCCATTTGCCTGAGCATATTAGGGTGAGGAATTTAATACATGAATGCCATATTCTATAGCAAACCCCTTAGTCTCATCCCCATTGAACACTGTGCCTTGATCGACAGTAATGGATTGGGGTAAACCAAACCTATGAATCACTTTTAAGGGCACTGTTTCTACCCGTTTGGTAAAATAATCAGTGGCCACCAATAGGTAAGAATGTGTTTTTGAAGACGCTTGGAAAATTTGCCCAATTATGCCCATTGCACATCTCTAAAAGACCAAGGCTTTATAACTGAATGAAGGTTTATAGCTGGTACTCTTTGAATATTGTCATGTTTCTGGTAACTCTGACATCCTTTTGCATACATTATGCAATCTTTTCTAATAGATGGCCAAAAATAACCATACCTGTTAATCAACCATCTCATCTTATCACCAGCCTGATGGGCCTCGCAAATTCCTTCATGTGCTTCAACCATAGCTTTCATTTGGTCTAGCTTACCAATACAAAGCAAAGTCAAACCATCATGAGCCTTTCTAAATAAATCATCTCCCATGATAACATAATTTAGGACTTGATATCTTATTTGCCTATCACTTCCTTCACTAGGATTCAATAGGTACTTTATTAAAAAAAACGTCCAATGTTTCTCTGTCACATCCAAAGTGAAAATAGGCAAGAAATTTCTACACCTATTCCTAAGTGGAAAAAAGTTTCTTCTCTTAATTTGAACTACCATTTCTTGAGCTCCTATAGGAATTTTTAAACCAAAAGCTACTTGAGCCATCTCAGTGGCCTCTTTATTCTTTAACTTATATCTATGTGTGAATGTGACATGGTCAAAGAAACTAATTAACCATTTGACCTCAGTTAGATACTCCTCTAGAGCACCACTTACACACTTGAACTCACCCAAGACTTGTTTAATGACTAACTATGAATCCCCAAAAACCTGAAGGCTTCTAATTTTGAATTCTATGGCCAACTCTAGGCCAATTATCAGGGCTTTATACTCAGCTTGATTGCAAGACTGAATATGTTATGCTTCCAACTAATATGCAAATTGGTACATTTGCTTGTTCGGCACAATCAACATAATACCTGCTCTAGCTGCTTCATCTGTCTTTGAACCATCAAACATCAACTTCCAAGGTTCATTCTCTACCATATTAACTTCATATAAGTCTAAATCGGCAGATGTACAAGGGCGTTCCATTAGTAAATCAGCCAAGGCTTGTCCTTTGACTGCTTTTTACGGCACATATTTGAGACAATATTCAATTAATGCTAATATCTATTTGCCTTGTCTTCCACTCAAGATTGGCTTAGACAACATGTATTTAATAACATTTGTTTGGGCTATCACAAACACTTCTGTGGGCAATATATAATGTCTCAATTTAATGGCTGCAAGGGAAAGTGCTAAACATAGTTTTTCGACAGAATTATATCAGGTCTCAACGTCATTTAACCTCTTACTTAGGTAATATATGGCTTGTTCATGACCCATATCATTTTCTTGAGCAAATAAACATTCAATCGACAAGTCAAAAGCTGAAATGTACAACTTCAATGGCTTACCTGCCATTAAAGGCATACGCACTGGAGGACTTGCCAAATATCTTTTGAGCAACTCAAAAGCTTCTTGATGGCATTCCTCCCATTTAAACTCATTTTCTAACTTGATTTTTAATAGAGGAGAAAAAGCTATAGTTTTCTTAGCCAGATTAGCTATGAATCCCCTTAAAAAAATTATTTTTCCAAGGAAACTTTGCAACTCTTTTTTATTAGTTAGAGGTTTTGCTTTCGAAATTGTCTTGGCCTTATTAGCATCCACTTCTATCCCTTTGTGGTGTACTACGAAGCCTAGAAAATTTCCAGCAGATACCCCAAATGCACACTTTAAGGGGTTCATTTTGAATTTGTAGGTTCTCATTCCTTGAAATGTCTGCTACAAATGTTCCAAATGCTCTTGAAAACTATCAAATTTGATGGCTACATCATCTATGTAGACTTCTAAGTATTTTCCAATCAAATCATGGAAAATGAAAATCTTTGCCCTCCGGTATATTGCTCCTGCATTCTTTAATCTAAAAGGCATGACTACCCATTCAAATATCCCCAAAGTACCAGGACACCTGAAAGTTGTCTTATGTGTATCCTCTGGGTTAATAAAAATCTAATTATACCCAGCATGACCATCCATAAAGGACAAAATCATGCTCTTGAATGCTGAATCTACTAACAAGTCAGCCACTGGCACAGGATATTCATCATTAGGAGTTGCTAGATTTAGGTTTCTAAAGTCTATGCACGCTCCTAACTTATCATTTTTCTTCATAACAAGGACAATATTAGACAGCCACTCAACATACCTGACTGTTCTAATGAAACCTGTTTTGAGCAACCTTTCAATTTCCTCCTCGACCAATTAGGTGACTTCATTGGTCATCCTCCTTGGGGGTTGTTTATGGAGAAGGAAATTTCTTTTAATTGGGAGCCTATGCTCTACCAATGCTCTATCCAATCTAGGCATTTCTTCATAATTCCATGCAAAGCAATCCATATACTCAGAAAGCAAACCAACTAGCTTGCTCTTACATTCATTAGATAGATTAACATTTACATAGACGGGTTTCTTACAAGCCTTACTCCCTAAGTTATACTCCTCTAAAGGATTTTGCACATTTGCCTTGAGGTCATCAAGCTTGGCAGGAGTAACCTTCAAATGCTCCAGTTGCACCTCTTTATAACTCAGAGGGCTACTATCGATAACATATTCTGCCTAAAAACAATTGGGCAAACACTTAGGGCTAAACTTACTTTCAAATAAGAAATAAAAAATAAAAATAAAAAAGCCTAGAAAAAGTAGATCTAATTACAATAGTTGTCTCATCTAGCTTGTCTTCTTTTATCACTTGTGCCTACATTACTCTTGATCTTTAGTAACCTCTTCTATCATAGGCCTTTTATGCTTCTGCATCAGGCTTGGCTTGGCCAATTCCTGGCCTATTTGCTTGAAACCTTCCTCAATGAAGGCCTTGAACTCATCATTAGTCAAACTCTTCCCCTGGGACTTAATCTCTTCCTCATCAATCACAACTGGACCCAAATCCTTATCATACAACACAGCTTCTATGTTGTTAACATCAGCAACAAAAGGATTTGCATCTGTCCCGTAAACTTCCATTCCTCCCTTTTCACCTTGACCACCACTAGTTAAAAAGATCAGTGCCTGGTGCAAAGAAGAGGGTACACAACCATTAAGGTGTATCCAATGTCTAACTAGTAGCACATTATAGTTAGAGGTGGAATCTATTACAAAGAAAGTTGTTCCCATTAACCTGGAACCAACTTGAAGCTGTAAAGCCACTACTCCTTTAGCCTCAGATGACCCACCCGTGAAATTATTTATATTCACATCAGTAGGAAGCAAGTCATCGACAGATTTCCTAATAGCTTTTAATGTCCTAGAAGGAAAAATGTTGACAATAGCTCCATTATCAACCAACACCCTTTCCACTGGCACTCCATCAAGATAAGCCCTAACATATAAAGGCCTTAGATGCCTGATAAGCTTTTCTTCTGGCTTTTGTAGCACAACCTTCTCTCCATCGACAAACCTTACTATCTCAATTGATCTTGGTAGCTTGGCATGTGTCTCAGTTATTGCTATTTGAACCACAGTCTCGGTCAAGTCTTCCACATCTCCTGCTAACTCATCTAGTTGGTCAGGCTTGACCTGGAACCTATGAGAAATAGCCATAATCATATTGCACTCCTTAGATGGAGGTAAAGAACCAAAGTGAACGGCAACTAACTTCTCCCCAAAGTCACCACCAGAACTATCTAACTTGACTTCATCTTCTCTAACTCCTTCCTCACCATTCATGTTATCAATGGCCATTTCCTGGTCCTGAACTCCTTTCATTGCCACATCTTTCTCATTGGTGTCATCTTCATCAGACATTAAATCCTTATCCAGCTCTTTCAGTTTCTGTCTCAACAAAGCCTTTTCAAAAAGCTTCCCAACAGGTCTGTCATTTCTCTTTTCTGGCTCTATTTTCCATTTTAAAATCTGAGCTGGTTGTACTGGATGAGCTCTAGAAGTTGAACCCTTCACTTCCTTTTCTCCAGTAATAGAAACCAATCCATTTCTAGTCCATACTAAATCTTTTCTTCCAGCTGGCTTATCCTCCGCAGCTGTAGACGTCATGGCATGGAACTTTCTTTGTTCTCTCCTTTTCTGAGTTCTTGTTTCTCCCATTAGTCTCCAACCAGTCATAAGAAACTTCGGATGAAACACTCCTTACTATCCTAGATGGGATGGTATTGGAGGTTTTACCATCCTTGGCTGAACTAGTTACATATCTAGCCTCATTCTTGGGCCACGATATTGCTATTGAAGTCCCTCAAATGGTCTCACAAACTGTTGTTGCCCTCCATATGGCCTTCCAATCTGTTGATGGCCATTATGTGGTGCATTAAACTACTGTTGCTAGCCAATATATGGCCTAGTTAGTATCTTGGGATTTCCATAGGGATTAGGACCCTTTTGTTATTTGAGCATAGCCCTTACGTTACTTGACCCACCAAAGCATAGATGAACAGAAGCCATTTGGAACAAGAATGGAGCATCATCCTTCCCATATTTTTTTGCAGGACCAAATATCCCTATGTCTGTCCCATCATAGTGTAGACGTCCCCGAACGTCCCGGGAGGGAATCCCGTTTTGTTCATTTGGGCTCACTACAGTTCGGACTCAAATTGTCACGGTTCTTAATCTGATCTCACAATGTGCGATGTGAGATTGATAAATCAGCAAAGAGTCCAAATCCAACAAATCGTTTTGAAAAATAGATTTTTAGAAAGAAGTGCCAAACCTGGACTGCTTTGCCAGATATAGAGTCGCCACCTAAATATTTTATTTTGGGAGACTTTAAGAAACCCTGACTCATGCCTAAGGCCACGTGTCCGTCATCCAAAGTTGCCTCGGCTCGGGAACTTAGGTACGATTAGGGTAGGTCACTTCGTGAGCACCCCCGCTCGCCCGATCAAAGATCGGTCTCTACTAACCATGATATCAAGTTTTGAAAACATTATGTGCTCTTATTTCGGTTATTAGCATAGAATTACTATGTAATGCACACAGCATACAAGAATAGACTAGATCCCCTAAGTTAAAACAAAGCATCGCATACCTGTTTATTTTTTAAAATGGATTGAAATTTGCTACTCGCAAGTAGGCTAAAACACCAAGTTTCGATGAATCATTCCAACTCAAGCAACCCAACCTTCACCCACAGGCATTCAGGCAGTTATATCATGTAAGCAGATAGCCTCATGGTAAGCATGCTATCATGGAAAAAATCACACTCATGTAAGGTGCTAAAGTATAAAAACTTACCTAGTACTCCGAGCCAAAACAAGAAACTAGTTAGGAATCATGCATGACCCTAGTCCATATTAAGATGGCTAATGCAACACATGCAAAATGCAACTAAAATAGGCTCGGCTATTCTAAGAATGGCATGTGAAATGTGGCAACTAGATACACGTATTCAAGTTGGAATTGAAACGCAATGCAGTTAGCATGATGCGCCGAGCCTGGTGCATGCAAAACAGATGAATGATGCAAACATGCGAGCATAAGTATGCTAATTGAAACGTGTCCTAAACTAACCATCAAAAGCTAGTAAATAAAAGGGAGAAAGACGTGGGGTTGGAAGACATACATCACATGCACACACACTTATTACAGCATTGCCCTCTCGCAGAGGGTCCGAATATATAATAAAAAACAAATAAATAATTAACTACTCTAGCTAATTAAATATTACAAAATCCTAAATTAATTAACAAATTAGTTACAAAGGGAGGCCGCTGCAGCCCTGCCTCGGAATGCTTGGATGATGCATGCTCGATTTGTCTTGCTTGGAAACTCGTTGCCATGCCTCAGTTGCCTCTGTTTGCACTGTTCTGCACCCTTGATAATTGTAAAAATTCTTGGGATGCTTCTGAATTAATCCCTGATCATTATGGGATATCACCGGCCAAGATATCTGACCACTGGCTATGGAAATATGGTAACCGACCAGAAGTTAGTCCATCGGCTGGACTTTTGTGTTCGGCCGGCACTGAAAATTGCCGACCGGCCATTTCTTCCTGCAGAATACTGGTTTTACTGCAACAGAGGACAAACAGTGCATGGCAAGGTATTTTCAAGGCAATGTGTACATAGCCACTCTCCCTATCATGCAACGAACTCAAGGGAGCATGGCTCTCGGTCCTCGGGCCACCAATCACGCATTTCGATGCATGATGGCCAAAGATGCCAAGTTTGTAAATCAATGTAAAATGAATGCAACGAAAACAAATGAATGCTACACACTCTATCTTGTTGGGATCAAGAGTGTCGGTGACCGAGGATTGAGGCGTGTTTCGTCACTTTAAGTACGAACACACCTCATACCTCATGTTTGGTTTGACACCCCAAACCAAACAAAAAGCAATGCATGTATGCAATATGGCTCAAATATGCAAAATGGCTCATGTATGCAATATGAGGCTAAGTTAGCAAAGCATGCCAAAGGCAATGCAACCTAAACATGCAAATGTACAATGTGCTAAGCATGCAAGAAGGAATCGAGTCAAGATCGAGAGAGGAATAGGAGGGTTCCTCCAATTTTGATTTTCAAATGGTTTCTCTGAATAGGGTTTCTCCTCTTTGAAATTGCATTTTTCACACTCATGTATACTTCATTGAAATTTCATTTTCAACTCACGGTTTCAATGAAATTGCATTTACAACACATAATTGCAATTTGCCACGGTGGTAGTCCATGTCATCATTGAAATTACATGTTGAAAATGCAATTTCAATTTAAAAGTGCATTTTCAAAATGCGATTTCAAAAACCAGGCTACTTTTCCAAATAGTTTGAAAAGTGGGTCAATTCTCTAAATAATTTTTTTTTTTAGAATATTTATAAAAAAAAAACCTCCTTAAATCATAACCAAAATAATATCATAATTAAGATTACAATATGTCATTATTAACAACACAATAAATCATAATGAAGAACACAAAAATCATAACTAAAGGTGCATATAGTACACACCCTAGAAGAGGTTATACCATAAAAATTGCCTTTATTTATACCATTTTTTCATAAAATAAATTACATTTTCACATACTCATTTCTCAAAATCTATTTATTTTCTATACTATATGAAAACTCTTATGGTGTTGACGTTTTATATTTTTAATTTTCTTAAAATGCCTTTATAGTTGGTGTTAGATGTCTCATGTTTTGAATTTTGTTAAAATGCCTTTATAGTTGGTGTTTATGTTGATGTCTCATTTTTTAAAATTTCTTTAAAATGTTTATGTTTATGCTTAGTATTTTAGATTTTTTTCAAAATATCCCTATAATTGGTATTTATATAAAAATTATATTAAGAGAGGGATGAGATTCAAAACCAATATCATGGATTTCATAAATAAAGCACTTATCACTTGGGCAACACATACTATGTATGCATTTCGCTTTGTCAATGTTCTTATAATATTTTTTATAGTTGCACACTCATCACGTGTGCGGACTGCTAGTACATATATATTGTTGGAATAATCTTCTGTGTAAAATAAAAAACTTGAAACCAAATCAAACAAATAAAAATAAATTAATTACAAAAATTATTTATCAAAATGAAAAGGTACAAAATTGATCAAGTCGAGTATCTGACACTTTATCCTTAAGATAGATTCGCCCTACTTCGATACTTACGGATAAATGGCGTCTATCTCCCAAGATACAATGATCTTTACATAGATTGTAGTAGCACTCCAAACAATCTATATGGCGACCAAAACCTGTATTTTATACTCTCACAAATTTTCCTAAAATAATATATAGAATATATATGCAAGAGAGCACAGAGGAAGGCCAGAAAAAAGATTTTCGGAATGTCCAAATGCTGAAAAACTTCTAGTATTTATAGGCATAGAAGTGACTGTCCGAACAAGTACAAATTAAAATGAACAGATCTATTTTTGAATTGAACGAGTGCAATTCAAATTTGAACAGATCTGCTAGAAAATTAGTTCGAATCTGTCCGAAACTGCTGGCAGTTTTCAATATGTTTAGAACAGTTTAATCTATTGGGAATTTCGAACTGGAAGAGGCACAATCTTGGACAAAAAAATTTGAATTCAAATTTGACATAAAAATTTGAATTAATTTCGTCTAGAAAAAATAATTTTCCCACAAGAATTTTTAGAAAAAATTCAAATAAATTTTGTCCAAAACATTAATGTTAGGACCGACCCGACCCACACCCGCGCCCAGCTCGGCTCAGCCGACGGCAGCGCGCGTGTGTGGTGGTTTGAACCAAAACCCACTTTGTCCATAACTCCTCCCTTTTACAAACTTAGGATGCCCCTTGAGACCAAACCCAAGTTTGTCCACCTAGAGCTTATAAACACATACAAGCTCTATTCAAGTTTCAATGTAGGATAACCATTTTAAGGAAACCCACATTTTACTTCTTTAATTGTCCATTCCACGAATCCGAAAATGACGTCAACTTTCCATTCACTCATAAATGGTTTTGACGAACC
>NW_021027296.1:1222047-1311083 GCF_004153795.1 Camellia sinensis | reverse complement strand
CGGAGAGAAAGACGTCGGCCAGGAGGGCGACACTTCGAAGAAGACAAACCAAAACAAGTACTATAACGAAGATAACCTCCAGGTATGGAGGGATAGGTGCCTACGGAGGGATGAGGAAGTGAAAGAATTGGTAGACAAGTTGGCAGACCTGCAGTCGGTCGTCAACTTCATGATGCAAAACAATGTCATGCAGCCACCGTACCCGCTGCAGGACACACTGATCTTAGCAGCTAATACCCAGAAGGGAGAAAGGAAAACAATCCCCGAAGCCCCTCAGCACACCAGGAGCGGAAGGTACTCTCACCGGCCTTCCAGGGAAGTCAGACGAGAAGAACCGAGATGAGAGGAGTCTCGAAGGACATATCACAAAAAGGACCCAGAGCCCAAAGAACATCGGCATGTTCAAGGGCAAGCACTCTGCTTTGACACAACCCATGGAGAAAGATCAAAACGGGCCCACCACGAGGCCGAAAGTAGTGTGCCGAAAAGACTGAAGTCCAAAGATAGCCGAGCTCCGGGGAGGAGTAAAGAAGACTTGAGAAATTACCTCAAGAGGAAGGAACAGAACGCTGAAGCCGAGGTTACTTCACCCGACAAGCCGAGGACACCGTTCTCGGTAGAGCTGGACAAATTTGAGGCACCCAAGAGATTCAGTATGCCGAGGTTTCAAATATATGATGGTAAGTCAGACCCTAACTTCCACGTTGGATTATTCTTGAACTCAATGGCATTATACATTGGAAACGAGCCGTTGCTCTGCAAAGTATTCCCCTCGTTCTTTGGGGAGATTGCATCAGATTGGTTCCACAAACTGCCAAAGGGAAGCGTGAAGACATGAGAAGGCTTGGCCGAGATGTTCGTGGCCAGATTCGTGACAAACAAGCTGCAACCACTAAGGGTGGACGCATTAATGGCTCTGAAGATCAGCAAGGATGAAGGCCTTAGGGCCTATGCAAAGAGATACTACGAGGTGTTCAATCGAATACCCGAATGCAACCTAGAAGTGGCGGTCGTGTCTTTCAAGAACGACCTGAAAGATGATTGTTCATTGCGAAAATCTTTGGCAAAGACATTGCCAAAAAGCATGGAGGAGCTCATGGCAAGAATCGAGAAGTATGCCAGAGCCGAGGAAGATACATCGGGAAATAAGGAGGTAAAACAGGAAAAAGGGAACGGCTCACCGAAGCGAGGCCGAAGTAACAACGGATTTAGCAAAGTGGAGATAGAACTGAGGGGTAAATAGGCAGTAACGACAATGTTCCGAATCCCGGTCCACAAAGTCCTAGATCAAATCTGAAATCAACCCTATTTCAAAGCACCAGCAAAGGCCCCAGGGGAATACATGGGCAGGAACGTTGGTAGGCGTTGTGCTTACCACAATGAAGAAGGGCACCTAACTCAGGGCTGCAGAGCCCTAAAAGCATACCTAGAGGACTTAGTAAGGCAAGGCCATTTGAGGGACCTTGTCGACGAAGCCAGGACAAGAGAAGAGCAGGCAAGATTACATCAAGCACCAGCAGCCCCGCCTCCCCCAGCACAACAACCACAAGGAGGGGGACCTAGGGTGGTTAATGTAATTCACTCCAAGGTGAACGAAAACGACATACGGAGGGAAACCCAAAAAGTAAAACACCTGCAACACGTGAACCAGGTCGGACAGAAAAGACCTCGGCCTGAAGAGTATCCGGGCCCGATGATAGCCTTCACCGAAGCCGACCTAGAGATGGTCCAGCATCCGCATAATGATGCCTTGGTAGTATCCCTCCAGGTTGAGGAGTGCCAAGTGAAACGCATCTTGATAGATCAAGGCAGCTTTTGTGAAATCATGTATGTTAGATGTTACAAGGAGCTGGGCCTTCACCCAGACGACATGGAGAAATCGAATAGCCCGATGGTCGGCTTCAATAGAATGCCGACATGGCCACTGGGCGCTACAAACTTGGAAGTACAAGCCGGCACTAAGAAGATCAGGACAGAATTCATTGTGATTGATACACCATCACCTTACAACATCATCTTGGGAAGGCCATGGTTGCATGCAATGTGGGCAGTTCCCTCAACGTTGCATCAGCTATTGCGGTTCTCAATAGAACATGGGATTGAAGAAGTCAGAGGAGATCAACTACAGGCAAAAAATTGCTCCATGGCAGCAATGAAAAGTACCTGCAACATACAAGAGCCAGGGAAGGCAAAGATTGAAGATGAGGACATGGAGGTCCTAGACGATGTCAGCAAGGAACCGGCCAAGAAAAGTGAGGAAACACTAAAGAAAATCCACGTCCATGAGGGCGATGAAGAGCGCTTCTTTCTTCTCGGCTCAGGCTTAGCCGAAGAAGAAGAAAGAGAACTGGAAGCCTTTTTGAGAACAAACATAGAGGTGTTCGCCTGGACACCTTATGAAATGTCTGGCATTGACCCCGAGGTCACATGTCACAAACTGAACGTTGACAGGTCGGCCAAACCTGTAATGCAACGAGCTAGAAGACCGACGTTGATGCACGTCGAAGCAGTGGAGGAAGAAGCAGACAGACTTCTGGAAGCCAGGGCCATCAGAGAAGTCAATTATCCGACATGGCTATCGAACACTGTGGTGGTAAAGAAGAAAAATGGTAAATGGAGGGTTGTAGACACCCCATTTTTGACCGCCCTTAAGACTTGGGTACTACTGATGGTTTGTAGGTGGCGACTCTGTATCTGCCAAAGCAGTCCATGTTTGGCACTACTTTTTCAAAAATCTGTTTCTCAAAACGATTTGCCAGATTTGGACTCTTTGGTTCAGATTAAGAACCGTGACACAAATCGAGTCCGAACTGTAGCACGAGGCCCACGGGCGCGTCTACAAGGGTCTGTGTAGATTTTACAAGCCTGAATAAAGCCTGTCCCAAAGACAGCTTTCCTTTGCCCAAGATTGACCAATTGGTTGACGCCACATCTGGACATGGAAGGATGAGCTTCCTGGACGCTTATAGGGGGTACCACCAGATAGCCATGTACCCCCCAGATGAGGAGAAAACAGCATTCATCACCCCAAAAGGCCTGTACTGTTACAGAGTAATGCCCTTTAGGCTGAAAAATGCTGGAGCAACTTACCAAAGGTTGGTAACCAAGATGTTCAGACACTTGATTGGCCAAACAGTAGAAGTCTACATCGATGACATGGTCGTGAAGACCAAGGAGCCTAAGGGTCATCTTACCGACCTAAAAGAGGTATTCAAAATCCTCAAAACATATCGGCTCTGACTCAACGCATCAAAGTGCGCGTTTGGAGTTGGATCTGGTAAGTTTCTTGGGTACCTAGTAACAAGAAGTGGCATAGAGGCCAACCCAGATCAGATCAAGGCCATCGTAGATCTACAGAGCCCAACATCGGCAAAACAGGTACAAATGCTTACTGGAAGGGCCGCAGCCCTAAACAGGTTCATAAGCCGAAGGTCAGACAGATGTAAATCTTTCTTTAACCTGGTGAAAAAGACCACAGACTTCCTATGGACAGAGGAATGTGAGGCCGCTTTAGCCGACCTAAAGAAATATCTGACCACGGCCCCAGTCCTCTCAACACCTGAACCTAGGGAAGAGCTGTTTTTGTACTTAGCTGTGTCAGAACACGCAGTAAGTGCAGTACTAATCCCAGAATAAAAAGGAGAATAGAAGGCTGTTTATTATGTAAGTAAAACCTTGGCTGACGTAGAAACAAGGTATCTACCACTAGAGAAATTAATGCTGGCCTTAGTAATAGCCTCAAATAAGTTGAACCATTACTTTCAGGCACACAAGATTGTGGTGCTAACAGAGCACCCACTGAGGTCCTTATTGCAACAAGGAGACTTAACAGGAACAATAGCAAGATGGGCAGTTACCTTGGGCCAATATGACTTGGCGTTCAGGCCCAGAACAGCAATTAAGGGCCAAGTTTTGGCAGACTTCATGGCAGAATTCACGCCTGCATCCATCGAACATCGGGCTCTGTTGAGCCAAGATGACCGTTGTCCCAGCAAGTAAGGAGAATCCCAGCCTAAAGAACAAAAAAAGGAAAAACTCAGACCCTGCAGCATCTACGTCGGTGACTCCTTCAGACTGTTTGTCGATGGAAGTTCAAACCGACAAGGAGCGGGGGCAGGGGTGTTACTGATATCTCCAGATGGAGAAATAATAGAACAATCCATCTGTTTGGGGTTCAAGGCCTCAAACAATGAAGCGAAATACGAAGCCTTAATTGCAGGGCTAAAGCTGGCGGCAGCAGCAGAAGCAGATGAGGTAATAGCTTTTTGTGATTCATAGCTTATTGTTAACCAGTCAACACGAGAATTTGCAGCCAGAGACGAAATGATGTCGGCATATGCAAAAGAGGTCATCAGATTGGCAGCCTTATTTCAGAACTGCCGACTACTCCAAGTAAGCCGAGATGATAATAGCTACGCCGACGAGTTGGCCAACCTGGCAAGTTCAATGCAGACTGGAAAAACAAGGACAATTATGATTGACTATATGTCAGGCCCGAGCATAGAACCACATAATACAGAGCAGGAAGCAATGTGTGTAGACATGGGACCAAGCTGGATGGATTCAATTGTTGCATTCCTGAAAGAAGGAAAGCTGCCAGAAGACTGCAAGGAGGCACACAAAGTCAGATTGAAGTCTGCAAGATTCAGTCTGATTGCGGACGGACATCTCTACAGAAGGTCCTTTACTGGACCCCTTTTAAGGTGCGTACACCCTTTGCAGGTTGAAGATTTTTTATATGAAATTCATGAAAGAGTTTGTGGAAGCCACGCTGGGGGCAGATCACTAGCTCATAGGGCCATTACCCAGGGGTATTGGTTGCCCTACATGCAAAAAGATGCAGAAGCATATGTGAAAAAGTGCGAACAATGCCAAAGATTTGCACCTTTGATACACCAGCCAGCTGCTGACCTGAATCCAGTATCCAGCCCTTGGCCGTTTGCCCAGTGGGGCATGGATCTTGTTGGACAACTTTCCCAGGCAACTGGGCAGAGAAAATACTTGCTGGTAGCAACAGATTATTTCACGAAGTGGATAGAGGCAGAACCTCTTGCCAAAATCTGAGATGTGGACATCAAAAACTTCATATGGAGAAACATCATCACTAGATTTGGCATTCCAAGAGCCATAGTTGTCGACAACGGAACGCAGTTTAACAACAAACTCATCGAAAACTTTTGTGCGAAATTCAAGATCAAGAATTACTTTTCAACACCAAGTTTTCCCCAAAGTAATGGGCAAGCAGAAGCATCCAACAAAGTAATTTTGGATGGAATAAAGAAGAGGCTGCAGGCAGCAAAAGGAAAGTGGGTAGGTGAATTACCCAACGTATTTTGGGCATATCGAACTACGCCGAGAAGATCAACAGGGGAATCCCCCTTTGCCATGGCTTATGGCACAAAAACAGTCATTCCACTGAAAGTCGGCATCCTAGGGATCCGAACCCAGGGAGTTGAGAATGAGACTAATGATATACTCTTAGCCTGAGATCTAGATCTTTTAGAAGAACGAAGAAAGAAAGCTGCAATTCAGCTCGCAGTATACCAGCAACAGCTTGCCAGAGCTTACAACAAGAAGGTCAATCCAAGAGATTTTCAAGTCGGCGACCTAGTCTTGAGAAAAGTCGTCGGCAACAAGAAGGATTCCAGAGAGGGCAAGCTTGGCCCAAACTGGGAGGGACCCTACAGAATTACTTCGGTACTAGGCAATGGAGCTTATCGGCTTGAAGATAATGAGGGCAAAGCGTTACCAAGACCTTGGAACACTTGTAATTTGAAATTTTTCTATCATTAGATATGCATTATTTTTGGCCGATGTGTAGACGTCCCCGAATGCCCCCGGGGAGGAACGAGTCCCCCCCGTTCCGTTCGATATTGGGCTCACTACAGTTCAGGACTCTCAAATTGTCATGGTTCGTAATCTGAACCAAAGAGTCCAAATCCGGCAAATCGTTTTGAGAAAACAGATTTTTTGAAAGAAGTGCCAAACATAGACTGCTTTGCCAGATACAGAGTCGCCACCTGAATATTTTATTTTGGAAAATTTAGGAAACCCTAACTCGTTGCCTAAGGCCACGTGTCCGTCATCACCAAAGTTGCCTCGGCTCGGGAACTTGGGTACGATTGGGGAAGGTCACTTCGTGAGCACCCCCGCTCGCCCGATCAAAGATCGGCCTCTACTAACCATGATATCTATTTTTGAAAAACATTGCTTGTTGAAATTTGTAGCAATTTACAAGTAGATTATTGCTTAAACACTTATTATAACTTAAGAAAAGTTTATTGTATTTATTAATCCTTGTTGAAATTTGTAGCAATTTACAAGTGGGTTAGACTGAGATCACAGTTTAAACGCTTGTTGAAACTTGAGAAACGTTTGCAGAAGTTGACATTGAATAGTATATGTTAAGCACTTGTTGGAATTTATGAAGAGTTTACAGATCTGTATCTTGCCGAAGTGAAGTTGGACGTTATTTCACCCGAGGTGTGTAACCCCGAGAAGATTATACGAAGAAAGCAAAATGGAAAGGCATGCAAAAAATTCTAAGTATAGAACTATGCAGAATCAATCAACAGAAAAATACAAGATTAAAACATCCATAGAAAAACAGTTGCAGTTATATACAAAAGAAGGCACTACGGCCTACCAGAAGTAAATTATTATAACAGGGAAAGGCACATTGGCCATACAAAGAAACTTATATTGTCCAAAAAACAAAAGAGTACAAAAGACATGGAAGTTATGATTCTTCAGCTTCAGGAGCAATTTGGGTTTGGACCTCGGCAGGTTCTTGAAGAACTACTTCGGCAGCCTTCTCTGCCATGATCTCGGCATCAATTTCGGCAAGTGTTTGATCAAGACTTTTATCTGTTGGAGGAACGTCAGATGATGCTTGCTCAAGAGTAGCCTCCTTGACAACCTCCTCATCCTCCTCATGAGTCAAGTCCAAGACTTGATTATCCTGAAAAGGAGACTTGGTCTCATTGGCATCTTTAGGTTTCCTTACTAAAGCCTCATCATCATCCTTATCCTCATCCTCAGATTCGGATTCAGATTCATCTTCAGCTTGACTTGGAGGTGGAGGTGGAGGGAATGGAAGAGGAATAGCGTCGGCATTACGGAGAGGTGAATCGACAGGGAGATCAAGTTTCTTTATTAGAGACATCCAACCAAGGGAGAAGCCCCTGTTGCATGCTTGCCTGACTTGTAGTTTATAATCCTCAGTGACGTCGGCTATGCCCTGGGCATAAGCCTTCTCATCAACTTCTTTGATTTTGGCTTCTTTCATGGCCAAGGCCTCCTGAAGCTCCTTCTCGGCCTGGGCCGCTTTTTCCTCGGCCTCTTTCTTTTGAGATTCAGCAACTGTCTTGATGGCCTCAGCAGATTCGACCTTTTCTTCGGCTAAGGTTTGGGCTTTGGTGGCAGCCTCATCCTGGTCTTCCAGCTTTTTCATTTTTGAATAAAGGGTTTTGTTCTCCTTTTTAAGGGCAGAAACCTCCCTCCTCATGTCGGCCAATTTCTACCGATTTTCAAAAGCTTGCATAGAAAGAGAGTGGGCATGTTGAATGGCCTGAAAAAACACAAGGCACAAATTTTTACAGAATTTTATGAAGTATGAGAAAAAGAAGACAAGTTTCCACGTAAAGACACTTACTTGGACAAAACGTTGAAGCATAAAAGCGTAGTTCTCGTACTCACTCATCTTGGCATTACGCTCAAGATCGCCTGGGAGGAGTAAAGCAGTACTGAGTGCTACGCCGACATTGATGTCATCGGCGCTATCACTGGCAAGAACAGGCTTATCTTCTAAAGTAATTTCAGGTGTCCAGAGGACCTTTGGTATTCTGAACCCCGAGGTCGTCGCAGACGATGACCTCGGCTTCTTTGATTGTGTGGACTCTGGTGGCTGTGTTTCAACAAACCTTTTTGAGGGAACGGAAGCAGTCTTCCCGCTCCCAGCCAATTGTGAAATTGGTAGGGTATCCTCAGTCTCAACTACAGTGGCTTTAGCCTTTAGCTGAGCCTTTTTGGTTCTTTTCGACTTTGGTGGGGGCATGCTCTGTGTTGGCTGAGTGTCAACATCAGTGGGGAGGTCGGCCAGAAGATCCTGGGCAACAGGTTTTGCACGACCCATTTCGGATGTAAGGACAAGTCTTCGCCGACGTTTTCATTCTTGTACTGGGATCAAGTATAGGGCCGAAGTAGATGGCTGATTGGTTGGGTCAGATGTTGACCCTTGATCTGTTCAAGATGTAAAAGCGGTTTGAGTTGTAGCAGTAGGAGGAGAAAGGTTTTTCTTTTTTCTTTTGGGGATGTCGGGCAAAATCAATTTGTATGTTGGAATAAAGTTGAGAAGAAGATGCGCTTTCCTTTTGTGTACTGACAAGTCCAGGAGTTTTTTCAGGTCCTTGCTGGGAACGTAAGATCGGCGAAAGTTTTTCGGTGGCTTGCGAACGTCTGCAAGAAGAAAACTGACATTAGAAACAGATAAGATATTTAAGACTTTAAAAGAAACCACTAAGTATTGATACTGGGCTCTTACCCTTGCCCTCTTTAACTGTTCGAGGAAGAGGGTAAAGATGGGCATCCTCGTCTGGGGCAAACTCCCAATTTCCAGAGGTAATGAAGTAATCATCTCCAGCCCCCTTGTTGGAGTCTGGGAGGTCGGCTACGATTTTGAATTCGGTGGACCTCGGCTTGAGGTAATAGATGAAACCTTTTTCTTTCAGGTTAAGGGCACAGATGGTATAACAAAATTGGATGTCGGCAAGGGTGTTCCTAACGTTCTCCTATTTAGCTAAAGCTATAATGCCATTAATCACTCGATAGGAGTTGATGGTAAGTTGCATGGGGTTCAACTTGTAGTAGTGGAGAACTTCACGAAAAAGGGGATTAAGTGGAAGCCGAAGTCCATATTCAGTAAAGGCTACAACGGGAAAGGGCATCGTATCATCGGTGGGCATGATAGAGTCGTCATCCCCAGCCAGCCTCAGATGGACGTCGGCAGGAATGGCGAACTCTTCCCTAAAGTATTCAAGTTTGGTTGGGGTATTTACCCTATGTCTCCACATCCCCATGATATCGGCGTAAAGGTATTCTACTTCAGAAAAAGGATGTTTTTTAAGGGTTTTTTGGGACCTCGGCTCTAACCTAGGTGAATGTTGGTAAGGATTGTTTCCATTTTTTCCTAAGAATTGGTAGGTTCTACAGACAAATCCCAAACCTAAATCTATGAAAGTAAAGATTGGGGGCACAGATCTGGAAGGAAACACAGAAAACACGAAACAAAGAACAAAGTTTCAGAATCAAGAACAGAGGTAGGGTTCTCAAAAAGCATAAAAAATACAAGTAATACAGGCTCAAGAACGGTGGCAAGAAAGTGGTGAAACAGTGCAGAGTGTACAAGACATGAGCGAAATCATGGAATAGACGCATCCAGATGAATAGTTCAGTAAATCAAAGGTTTGAATAAAGCAGTAATGGCAGCAAGTAAGCAAAAGAGCATAGAAGAATTGAGAACGAAAGGAACAGAGGCTTACCAGAAAAAATGGGGCCGGTATGAAGGTTACCGAGGTTAGGCGACGGTTGCAGACATGACGGAACGGCGAAAGCTTCGCTAGAATGGAAGAATGGAAACAGTTGCAGAACTTGGAACTTGAGCAATGGTGGATTTGAGAAAGGGTTTAAGAGAGAGAGAACAAGAAAATCGAATGTAAAAGTGAAGAAAAGAAGATGAAGGAAAAGTTTTTTGTCAAAAACTTGAAACGGCGGCAAAACAGGGCATTTAATGTGCCTGGAGCAACGCACACGTCAGACGGCGCAGACAGATGAAAAACGGCTTACAAGCGCATCACAGGCACGAGCCAATGAAGATGAAATGCGTAAAGTGGAACGGTTGAGAAGTGATGCATGACAGCTTATACGCGTGGGAGAGTTCATTTGAATTCTTGTTCTTGAATTTCGATATGTCGGCTTGAAATGAATGATCTCGGCTGAAGAGTTCTTATGCCGACGTACTGGAGAGAGGAACGATATAGGTTCCATCACCTCAGAATGCCGAAATAATAGAACCTAGAGGCAGTTGTGGGGATATATTTTCTGATACCAACACGTGGCCAAGGTGACGCCGACGTGTCAGCCGAGGTGCCACGTGTCCTGGTTGTTATGCCGATGTCATCTCGGATAGGCCGAGGTTACCTCCGAAGATATCGGAATCCGAGATAAGCAGATAAGGGACAAGAGTCCTAGAATGGGAGAAGACTTCAGTTTGGGTAAAGATGAGACTCTTAGAGAGTTTATCCTAATTCAACTGGGAGTCCAATATTAACAGTAATCCTAAATCCATTAGAGTTAGGCTTCTATTGGAACTAGGATTATGTTGGCTATAAAAGAGAGGCACCCTCATGGGTCTAAGTATGTCTTTGATGCTTTTGATACTCAAGCTTGTGAGTTTAGCACTTGATTTATCTTTGAGAGATATACTGACTTAATTATCGGAGTGCCTCCGGATGGACGAACCACCGTCAGAATTTTCACTTTCTGTTGCAAGTCAGCTAGGTGCCATCTATTCTGCCGGTGCTCTCCAGTTGGTTACTAAGCGGGCAGTGTGGTAAAAAAATCACTCACACAATTATTATAAATAAATTATAAAATTACTTGTAAGAGAGTGTTTAAGATAATCTAAATAAGTATATTTTTTAATTTTTTATAAAAAAAAATGTGTAAAAAAATAAAAAATAAAAAATAATGTGATCTAAAAAAATTTAATAAATAGAAAAAAGAAAGTATATTTTTATAAAAGATATCAAATAGTGCCTAAGAATCAGTCTTATTTTCTTGTTAATGTCACGCAATAATTTAAGTTTGGTAATAAATTTTCATTAATTAGGGACAGTGTGGACCATTGTTCACCTAAGATTTTTTTCCAAACAAGGCCTTAAAAAAAAAGAAAAATGTTTGGGAGCATTAATTAGTGCTCTCACTAATTAGGTGACAGTGGGTTTCGTCATTAATGATGTGATGTTTTGGTCTTGGAGTTGTATTTTTTTTTTTTTTTTTTTATTTTTTACTTGTGTCTTTTTTTTTTTTTAGTTAGAAGGATCTAAAAACTATAAAAGTTCAGAATATAATATTTTTATTTTGTATTTTTTTTTGTCTTTAGTTTTTTTTTTTTTTTTTTTGGGTTCAAAATTTTGTAATTTTCCGATTTGTTTTTGGATGACGAATTTAAAAAGTAATTTTTTAAAAAAAAATTCTAGAAAAAAATCACTGAAGATGAAAATAAAGTAAAAAAATGATTGCTTATTTTGGCTTATTTTTGTCTTTTCTAGGTTTTTTTGATTTTTTATAAAAAAAATTATAATTTTCCAGTTCATCTTGTTGAACTAAATTCCAAACTCCTTGTCAACTTCTCCTAAAATCCTTTCCAACTACTCGCCTCATCTCCACCATCCCACCAAAAATTTTCGGGTGCTCTGTCTTTGTTCATATCCATCACCAGTATCGAAGTAAACTTGATCCCAGGTCGCTCAAGTGTATCTTCATCGGGTATTCGTCACATCAAAAAGGGTATAAGTGTTACACCGTCCATAAACTGAATGGGCAAAATTATTTGCAATGGTCTCAATCCATATTAATGTTTATACGGGGAAAGGAGAAAGATGACTACATCACCGGAGCCTCAGCGCTACCAGAAACCACAGCATCAACCTACAAAAGGTGGATAGCTGAAAATAATATGGTCATGTCATGGCTCGTCAACTCTATGACCACTGACATTGGCGAAAATTTTCTGTCATTTGATACTGCCAAAGAGATCTGGGACATTGCAAAAGAAACGTTTTCGGACAAGGAAAACACATCTGAAATCATCCAGCTTGAAAGCTTCCTCCACGATTTACGTCAAGACAATCTTATGGTAACTGAATATTTCAATACCCTTACTCGTCCATGGCGTCAACTTGATACGTTTGAGGTTCATAACTGGCAGTGTGTTGTTGATGGTTTGTTGTATAAAAAGATTGCCGAAGGGAAGCGTGTGTTTAAATTCTTGTTAGGATTGAACATAAATCTTGATGAAATCAGAGGAAGAATTATGGGAGTAAAACCGCTACCTAGCCTTAGAGAGACATTCTCTGAAGTCCGTCGCGAAGAAAGTCGGAAAAAACTCATGATGGGATCCCATCAATAACTGAATATGGCAGAAAGCTCGACTCTTAAGACTCAATTCGCTCCTATTGACAACCGTCAGAAAAATAAAGGAGGTAGGCCTTGGTGTGATCATTGCAGAAAGCCGGGTCACTCGAGAGAAACTTACTGGAAGATTCATGGAAAGCCAGCAGATTGGAAGCCACGTCAGCCTCTTGAGAAAGAAGGACGAGGTAATCATGTAGGTACCAATGAACTATCACCACAACCTGAAGCAAGCCCTTTCACCAAGGGGCAAATGGAGATGCTCCAGAAACTACTGTCTCCTATTCTACAGTCACAATCCGGTTCATCTTCCAACCACATCATTGGATCTGGAACCTTGGCTCACAAAGGTAATTCTTTGAATGCCTTTACTGTTGGTAAGAAACATAAAAAACCTTGGATTGTGGACTCAGGAGCATCTAATCATATGACGGGAGATGCAACAATTTTTTATACATATAGCTCATGTCAAAATAATTTAACGGTCCGAATAGCAGATGGTTCACTATCAAAGGTTGCCGGTACAAGTTCAGTTGTGCTGTCTAGGAATCTTATTCACAACTCTGTTCTCCTTGTTCCTGACTTGGACTGTAATTTATTGTCAATTAGTAAACTCACTAAGGAAAAGAGGTGTGTTACTAATTTTTTCTCCAGTTATTGTGAATTTCAGGATTTGGATTTGGGGAAGACGATTGGCAATGCTGAGGAATGCTCTGGACTCTACATCCTTAAGGAATGCCACTATCCACAGGAACAACCTCAAATGGCAATTCGTGGTAGTTCTTTTTCGGTTTCGTGTCAAAATAACGATAGAGCAATTATGTTGTGGCACTATCGCTTAGGTCATCCTAATGTTATGTATCTCAAGCATTTATTTCCTTCATTATTTAATAAAAATCCAAAACCTTTTAATTGTGAAATCTGTCAATTTTCTAAGCATGTACGGTCCCATTTTCCCATTCAATCCTATAAAGCGTCTCGTCCATTCTCACTAATTCATAGTGATATCTGGGGTCCATCAAGAATAAAAAATGTAACTAGTACTAGGTGGTTTGTCTCATTCATAGATGATCATACTAGATTAACCTGGGTCTTCCTCATGAAAGACAAATTTGAAACAAGCCAAATCTTCAAAAATTTTCAAATTATGATTCAGACACAATTCCAGTCAAAATTACAAATTCTAAAGTCTGATAATGCTCGAGACTATTTCAACTCCATTCTAGGAGAATTTTTAGCAAAAGAAGGGATAGTTCACTTAAGTTCATGTGTTGACACCCCACAACAAAACGGCATCGCTGAATGAAAAAATAGGCATTTGTTAGATGTTGCTAGATCGCTAATGTTTTCCACAAATGTTCCACAATTCTTCTGGGGGGAAGCTGTTCTTACAGCAGCCTACCTTATTAATAGGATGCCATCTAGGGTACTACAATTCCAAACCCCTTGTCAACTTCTCCTAAAATCCTTTCCAACTACTCGCCTCATCTCTACCATCCCACCAAAAATTTTCGGGTGCTCTGTCTTTGTTCATATCCATCAACAGTATCGAAGTAAACTTGATCCCAGGTCGCTCAAGTGTCTCTTCATTGGGTATTCGTCACATCAAAAAGGGTATAAGTGTTACTCTCCGGTCACAAGGAAATTCTACAATTCCATGGATGTCACATTTTTTGAAACCCAGTCTTACTACCCTAAAATCGTTCTTCAGGGGGAGACTCCAACCCAGGAATATCAATTTTGGACCCCTGAGTCATTTAGTGAGCCATCCATCACCACCAAAAATCCCACACCTCCTGAGTCATTGAATCCATCTGTACCTGCCGAAAATTCCGAGTTCATTGTTGCCTTGCGGGATAATGAACACATCCAAGAGGAAATGGAGGAAGGAGCACTTTCTCAACAATCCCATGAGGCTGAACCGGGTTCTAATCCAAGCAACATTCCAGGTAACAATATTCCTACCACAGATAGTACTGTTAATTCTGAGTTAGAAAATAGTATTCTTAATATGCCCATAGCTTGGAGAAAAGGAATTAGATCATGTACTCAGCATCCCATTGGAAACTTTATTTCTTATGATAAGCTATCACCTTTGTTTCGTGCCTTCACTTCTAGTATCACGGAGATACCCATTCCTCGGAATATTCAGGAAGCTTTCAAGTATCCGAAGTGGAAGGCGGCAGTCAATGAGGAAGTTCGGGCTCTAGAAAAGAATGGTACTTGGGCAATTACTGATCTTCCAAGAGGTAAGAAACCAGTTGGGTGTAAGTGGATTTTAACAGTAAAGCACAAGGCAGATGGTAATGTGGAACGTTATAAAGCTTGGTTGGTCGCCAAAGGATTCTCCCAATCCTATGGCATTGACTATCAAGAAACCTTTGCTCCAGTTGCCAAGCTCAACACTGTTGGTGTACTTTTATCCTTGGCAGCTAATCTCGATTGGTCACTTCACCAACTTGATGTAAAAAATGCCTTCTTCAGTGGTGACTTAGAGGAAGAAGTTTACATGGACATTCCGGCTGGACTTGAGACGACATCAAATTTCAACAAAGTTTGCAGACTCCGAAAATCCTTGTATGGTCTCAAACAATCTCCCAGGGCCTGGTTTGAACGGTTCACTAAATCTTCGTTTGGCAAGCGGCTTTTTTAGCCAAAAAGCCAAAAAGTTACTAAAAAAATCAAAAAGCCAACAACCCCTATCAAAAAGTCAAAAATTCTATTTTCTCTCTACTTTTTGCACATCTTTTCGTAAAAAGTCAAAAAGTTATCCCAAACATACTAGTTTTTTTTACATCACATTTTAGCCAAAAAATCAAAAAGTTACTAAAAAAGCTTATTCCCAAACGAGGCTTAAGGCAGTGAAAGGATACGGTTTTGTTCAATGTCAATCCGATCATACATTATTTGTGAAGCACTCCCTAGGAGGGAAATTGGCAATTATCATTGTTTATGTGGATGACATAATTCTAACAGGTGATTATGAAGAGGAAATTGGCTTACTTAAAAAATTCCTAACAAAGGAATTTGAGATTAAAGATCTTGGAAACCTTAAGTACTTTCTTGGAATGGAGATTGCTAGGTCAAAGAAAGGTATAGTAGTCTCACAACGTAAATACGTTCTAGACTTACTGAATGAAATAGGGATGCTAGGATGCAAGCCGGCAGAAACACCTATGGACACAATTATCAAACTGGAAGAAAGTGACGGTAGTGCACCAAGTGATAAAGGGAGATATCAACGTCTTGTGGGAAAACTCATTTATCTTTCTCATACAAGACCAGACATCGGCTTCTCTGTTAGTGTGGTCAGTCAATTCATGAATAATCCAACCGAAAAACACATGACTGCTGTGACTAGAATATTGAGGTACCTAAAAAAGACACCGAGAAAGGGTCTCTTCTTCCAAAGAACAACAAATAGAAAAATTGAGATTTTTTCAGATGCAGATTGGGCAGGTTCAGTGACTGATCGAAGATCAACTTCTGGCTATTTTTCGTTTGTTTAGGGGAACGCGGTTACATGGCGAAGCAAGAAACAGTCAGTGGTAGCCCGTAGTAGTGCTGAGGCAGAATTTCGTGCTATGGCACTAGGTATCTGTGAGGGAATCTGGTTGAACAAGCTGTTAGAAGAATTACGGGTTCCATCTGAGCATCCCATGGTTTTATACTGCGACAACCAAGCCGCCATCAATATAGCTAAGAATCCGGCTCATCATGATCGAACTAAACACGTGGAGATAGATCAACACTTTATCAAGGAAAAGATTGAAGAATGAGTTTTTCAAGTCAGCCACACTCCAACAAACTGTCAAAAGGCTGACACTCTCACAAAAGCTCTTGCTCGAGTTAACTTCGAAGATCTGACGGAAAAATTGGGAATGATTAACATCTACAACGTAGCTTGAGGGGGAGTGTTGGAAATCAAGCTTCTTTTTCCATGTGAGCAAATAATTATGTCTGGTGAATAGTGCTCTGTTAGTGCTTCTCCTCATCAGATGCTTAGTTGTATAGTTAGTGCTTCTTCTCATCAGATGCTTAGCTTTATACTTTCGGTTGCTTTCGGTCCTCTTTTAGTTTTATATGTTTTCTTTCATGATGTTGTATAGTAGGTTATCATAATGATGTTGTATAAGCTCTCCTATATAATGGAGTCTTCTCTAAAGGTTTAATAGAAATTGAATTAACAGAGCTTATTTGCTCTTTCAATCATTCTCTCAATATTTCTTTCACTAGTTATTATATAAAGTTCACAATTCACTTGGTGTGAAACACCTGTGTGACAGTGTCACGCATTTTTTCATGTCCAAATTGTCCTATGTAACTGCCTAAGTTTTTCATTGTAAATTTTGAATTTTTTTCTCCTCTATCTACATTCATCTAACTTCCTTTCTACATGGACACACACACAGCCACTACTAAGCATAATTGGAACTAATTGTGATGACGTGTTCAATGTAGTGCAAGGAGAAGTAACGGCAGAAAGAGCAGTGAGCCCTGTTATTCAATATTTGGTACCATTGTTGGCCCATGAAGTAGAGTTATTGAGGAGTGTCCACAAGGAATTGCCAGTATCAAAGCTGAATTGGAGCGCATACAATCTTTCTTAGAAGATGCAGAATCAATCAAATTTTGTGTATTATTCATACATTAAAAAGTGTGTGAACAAATTCATTTTCACAGAAGTGAGACAATTATTGGGTTTGGATTTGGACAGAAATAAGAATTGGTCAGTCATATTCTAATATTAAATTTAGGTCCTTTCTATTTTTATTTTTGTCTTAATGCAGATAGCCTTTTGGGTTGTTTCTTGGCATGGGTATTAAGGTAGAGAGTAGTTTGATCTGAAATGAGGTGATCTCTCCATTAGAGTGGACTTTCATTTTTTCATGATTCTTGAAACTAAAATGGCAGAGAGCTTGGTGTTGCCAACTTGCAACTTTCTGCTTTTCTGTTTGGATTTCTTTTGCAGTTTACAAATGCTTTGTATAGTCTTATTGTTGGTGGGGTTATCCTACTTCAGTTTCTTTTTCTCTCCCCCTTTGAAATGTTTCATCATTATTAATAAAATATTACTTTTTTTTTTTTACTGATTAGAAAAAAGAAAAGAAAAGAAACATGAAGGCCACATAAGAACTCATGTTTTCATAAATCATTCAATAATGCCTTCAGAAGTGAATTGGTTAAAGACGTGTGAAATTGAATTTTCAATTGAGGCAAAGCCACCATATTAAGTTATTTGGAATGAAAGTAACTTCTTTGAGATGGATTCAAAGGAAAGAGAGATCAAAGAGCCACGAACTTCCTCGAGTCAACCACGTTGTATTATATTATATATATATATATATATGTAAGATGTGAAAAGGAGACTCATACAGCTGGAATTAAATAGTGATTGAGGGAGATATATATACACATACCACAAGAATAAGTCCATAAGCCATCTATTCAGGTACAGCTGGTGGAGGTTGTATTCTGATGAATTCCGAGGGTATGGGAACACCATTGCCCGAGGATGGTACATGGAGTTGCCCGACGCGGTTCGCCATATCGTCGATCAGGCCGGCTTCGACATTTTCTGCACGGGGCTCTCGCGCCTCACTGCGAGTAGGCCCCTTCTAGGTGCACTAGTGGAGAGGTGGTGGGACACCACCGATTCATTCCATCTTTCTGCCGCAGGGGAGATTACGATGACTCCCTTCGACTTCTCCATTGACAATGCAAGTAAAACATGCGTGACAATGCAAGTAAGGGGTGCATGACAATGCAACCTAAGTGTACGCATAACAATGCGAGGAAAAGCATGACAACACATGTAAGGAAGGCATACGCGACAACGCAAGCAATGTGTGTAACAATACGAAAGAAGGTGCATGAACACATGTAAGTAAAGCACGTGCGACAACGCATACAATGTGTGTAACAATGCGAAAGAAGGTGCATAAACACATGTAAGTAAACATAACGCGACAACGCATGCAATGTGTATAACAATGCGAAGAGGGGAGAAAGGTGCAAAAACACATAAGCATACGCAAAAACGCATGCAATGTGTGTAACAATGCGAGAAGAAGAGAAAGGTGCAATTCAACTGAAGCATGGTAAAGGCATGTTATTCGTGATGTTGAAATGCAACTTCAAAATGAGGCATCGTTCAACGCAAGACGCATAACAAGTGTGTTTTGTCGAAGTCAAAATGAAGCAACGTAATAACACATAATTGAAGCAATTTGTGGAATTCGCAAGATACCAAAGGATACGAGAAAGGATACTCCCCTCACGCACCAAGCATCGCTCATAGAAGACACGGCTCAAGGTCAACACGAAGGCCTACTAGGGTTCAAAAGTGCACTTTCTTGCACTGTCCTGAGTAATGAAGGTGCCAAACCACATGATTGACTCGAACAAGGGCGTGGGAGGTGTATCGACCACAAGGGGTGGCCACCGGTATTAATCCAAACACTCTGCTGCTCCTGTCCCTTTTCGCTTTACTTTTCTTTTTACTGGTAGTTTAAGCACATTGCACTGCCTCAGGCAGGTTTCACTTTCTCAAAACTATGTACTTTTTGCAAAAGACATGATGGAAATGAAACAGCTATTTCGTTCAAAAAGTGCTATATTTTATGCATAGCATCGCATCGCATTACACAACAATGTAAAGGAGATTTGAACCTTCGTTTGAAAATTAAGCACTTGCAACATAATAATCAGGTAGTGAACCGAGTAAGGACAAAAACAACTCGATAATCAAAACAAAGAGCTCGATAAGTTAACCAACTGTAAATACAACTCGATAAACAAAGTAAAGACTTAAAGGATGTAAAATACAACTCGATAAGCAAATGTACAACAACTCGATAAACAAGACGAAGTAACAGGTATTAGTTCGCAAAAACATCACCAGAAGGCATTGGAAGTGGTGTCAATCACCATTTTTTCATCATTCTTAACACTTATTCAGCTTAGAGCACAATTAGAGGTCATCGGCCAAAGGGAGACATCGCTGGCCGAAATTAATTGGAATCGGCCAATATTCTAGCCAATCGGCCGAAATAGATGGTCGGTCGGCACTATTTTTGGTCGACCAGCCAAAAATGGTAAAGACCTCCAGAATGTTGACACCTGTCCTCCACTCAACACCTTATCCTCTACAAAAGCCTCAGCCTCGTAGTTTTCCTCATTTCAACACTGGTTTACACCAAATGGAGGAGTTTCTTACCCAAAATCTCACAACTTGGGTTGCCAACTTGGATGGCTCGGAAAAGCTGAATTTCCGAGACTTTGGCGTAAATGCACTATTCACGCTGAGTCGCACTCCGCTGCACTTTCCATTTCCTCATGCCACGGCAAGGTTTTAGAATCCGGTAACATATGTCTTTAGCTTTAGCGGGCAAGAGGTGTGTCCTACCTTCGAAGATTTCCAAGCTTTGATGGAATCCGAGCGCAACGAAGAAATCTTACCCCAACTTCGCTTCGGCCACGCCCAAGCCTTAGGGTGAATGTGTGGACTTACTATGCATGACGCTCGATCTTTGATTTGTGACGGAATGCTAAACGTTTCGAGTTTAATTTGTCAATTTTCCAATGCCGGTGACCGCGGTGACCATCATTAGCAAGGTTTTCGGCGACACGCCCTTTGTTTGTGCATGCTATCTCGTTTCTTGCTTGCCTCAGGCTCCGAAGGATCTAGTGCCCGGTTGATCGAGGTTGTTCAAAGCTTAAAGGAGGGAAAAAACTGCATTGCCATGTCTTTGGTCGAGACATTGATGGGCTTGGATGCTTTTCATCACCGAGAGACGACCAGATTTGCGCGGAGTCCACTACTGCTGCAGGTAATGTTCCCACCCTTCCTCGCATATATATTGCTCACATCACTCGGCCCTCAAGCTCGGTTTTTTCTCACAAAGCCCTTTTTTCACTTTTCTCTCATCGTACATCTCTTTATTCTTTAATCTCTCGTTTTCCATCCCTCCCCAGGTGTGGTTGATGGATAAGTTGCAGGTTGTGGACTCTTGCCCAACGTACTTAGCTCGCGGCTACTTCTTCCAATGTCGTCTAGTTGACGTCCTAGATGAGGGATGGTGGTTCGACTGGATGTGCAATTTGTCCATAGTCCGTATTGCTTGGTGGTGTCCCTAGCTCAACCTACCACCAATGAGCTACAGCATGTTCCGGCAGACCGGGATTCAGTTGATTGGCTTGACTCACTGTGTATTCTACTTCCCGTTTCGGTTCCAGTGCCAGTTCGGCCATGATCAGACTTGCCCAGCAGAGGGGATAGAGTATCCAGCCGTATTCCCAGTCCGAGGTGCGCAGCTTGCTCGGCATACCGCAGCACGGAGGACTAGAGAACTCCTGGCCCCCGCTCCCACTTTCGGTTGCACCTTATCTGATGAGTGCATAGATTGGCTTAATGAAGAGGCGCAGATTGGGCCCAGCTTGGCATCAGAGGCTTCGACCAGCTCTGGGAGGGGGTGCAAGAACACCTGACTATGCCCCTGATTTATTTGCTTTAATCAGAACTTTCGAGTTTTCTTTATGAATGTAATGAAAAACAACTTCAATTTGTATGCAGGAGCAGGAGAACTCTGTATTGAAATCAACAAAATTGAAGGTTGTGGGTACTGAAAATTTTCCGTTTGGTCCAAAAATGGTCTAAGTTGTAAAAGATTAATTTGAGCAAAATCAACTTTTATTAAAACTTTTCAAAACCATTTTCGATATGGATCAGAACTGGACACGCCTGAGATTCGTCACTGAGATGCACAAACCCGGATCCCAGCAACTAGGAAGTTGCTCCTAGTCTGAATAGCACTGTACCGGAGATCACAACTGAGATTTTGAATGCTGAATAGATAAAGATGACCGAGATGATCAAATGGACAAAGTTGATCGGGGAAGTGTTTATGGCTAAACTTCAGGATGAAGTTGCCTACATATCCCAAAAATGGGAATCAAGCCTTACGTAGTTCGGCTCAGGTTCACTCGTGTATTGACCCTCACCTTTTACGCTCTAACTTTTGCCAAGGCCGCCCTTTGCGGGTTTTCAACCTTGCGAGCTCAGTTTTTATAATTTCAAATTTTTTATGCTCTAACTTTTGCCTAGGTCGCCCTTTTGAGTTTTCGGCCTAACGAGCCTTTCAAGGATAATATTTCTTCAACTTGTCCATGTTGATCCGTTGTGAGAACTCTAGGCCATCTAGGTCCATCAGAACGATAGCTCCTTCCGACCAAATAGACTTCATGATGTAGGGACCAGTCCAATTGGGTCTGAACTTGCCCCTAGGGTCATGGATGAGGGCTCGGTTGTCTTTGAGCACCAAATCTCCTTCTTTCAAATTCTGGGACTTAACCTTCTTATTGAAAGCCCTAGCAATTCTGCGCTGATAACCTTGAACATGATACAGTGCTTTTAGTCTTCTTTCATCAAAGAGCATGAGTTCTTCAAATCTGCTCTGCTGCCAATCTGCTTCGGCTATCTGACACTCTGCCAGTACTCGTAATGACGGAACCTCAATTTCGATAGGTAGAACGGCCTTCATCCCATAAACCAACGAATACAGAGTCGCTCCAGTAGATGTTCTAATTGAAGTCCAGTAACCCCACAGAGCAAATGGCAGCTTATCTGGCCAGTCCCGGTAGATTTCCACCATCTTCTGGCATGAGTTCTTCAAATCTGCTCTGCTGCCAATCTGCTTCGGCTATCTGACACTCAGCCAGTACTCGTAATGACGGAACCTCAATTTCGATAGGTAGAACGGCCTCCATCCCATAAACCAACGAATACAGAGTCGCTCCAGTAGATGTTCTAATTGAAGTCCAGTAACCCCATAGAGCAAATGGCAGCTTATCTGGCCAGTCCCAGCAGATTTCCACCATCTTCTGTAAAATGTGTTTGATGTTCTTGTTGGCGGCCTCAACTGCTCCATTGGTCTGAGGCCGGTATGTGGACGACTTATGAAAAGCCACGTTATATTTCTCCATTCTGTCTTCGACGGCCACCACCATTGGTTCGGGTTAGATTCGGGAGATGTCCAACATGCACAAGTCGGTGCTGTTAGGAAGGAACACCTCTGGCTTGGGTAGGTGAGATAGGGTGATATATATGCTGGGGTCGTATGACATGACCCCGGTCTGGATAAAGTTGATGCATTTAGGAGGTGGAGCTTGGTTGTGTGGTGGGAGAGGGTTGGTTATGACATTGGGTTTCTCTGGAGGCACGATCACCCTGTTGTCGATGAGATCCTGAATCTCATGACGTAATCTATAGCATTGGTCGGTGTCATGACCGTGCTGTTGGTGAAACGCGCAGTACTTCACCGGGTTATAGGAGGGGGGAAGTTTTTCTGGAAATGGCCACGGCTCCAAAGGCTTCAAGTGCTCTTTTCTGATTAAAACCCCCAAAGCTTTGGACAGGGGCATATATAGTGGGGTGAAGGCTCTTTGGCTCTTGGGTGCGTATCTGGCTGCTTGCGAGCTACTACCGGACGCACCGGTGAATGGCGTAGCTGCAAGAGGGCTTGGGGTGTCGGTGGTGACCATGCTTACTTCCTGAGATATGGCAGTTGCAGCACTGCTTGTGCCTGCATTCGTACTGCGGTTGTTGAAGGTTCTCCTGGGTTGCTCTCTATCATTGTCAATCAAGCCCTGCTTCAAAGCATCCTTGATCTGTACTCTCATCTCATGTAGATCTGGAATGGTGGAAAAGGGGAGAACAATCATTTTCTGCATGAGCTTGGGCTGGAGATTACGCACAATCATCCGAATCTGATCTTTGTCCATGGGCCTTATGGTCATCATTGAGGCCTTGGCCCTCCATCTGGTTACAAACTTAGAAAAGCTCTCCTTAGGCCCCTGCCTGGTCGTCTCGAGATCTCGGGTTGTAATCTCGATTTGTGTATTATAGGAGTACTGAGCGACAAAAGCCTCAGCCATCTCATCCCAACTCCTTTTAACATCGTCTTCCAGTTTTGCGTACCAGATGGCTGCCACACCCGACAGGGTCTGTCCAAATAAAGAAAGTTTCTGTAGTCTGGTGAGGCCCATTGGCCTTAGAATGTCTGAAAACAGTCGCAGGTGTACCATGGGATCCTCGGATCCATCAAATTGGTTGATATGCGGCATCTTAAATCTGTCTAGCAGCGTCACGGCTGCGTCAGTATACCCATCCTCAATGTCCGGGATGGACTTCACACCCTGAGATTTCTTGAACAGCTTTTCAAGCTTGCTCACTTTTAAAGTTGTGGGATCCGTTTCGAACTCAAAAGGGGAGTCCGGTAGGCTGGTGGGTGTTTTGGATAGCTGGGGTAGAATTGGGGGCAGAGCTAGCCCTGTCGGAATGTCCGTCTCCCTCTGGACATTTGGTGCCTCCCCGGGTGTCGGAACTCCTAGTGGGGGAGGAGCTTGGTGCGAAGCAGATGCTCCAGTTTGCTGCTGTAGCCGGGTAATTAGCTCTGCCTGTAGTGCCATGACAACGGCCTGCTATTTGGCAAATTCTGCTTGACAAACAGCGTCTTCCTGCATGGCTTTCATGCTCTCCTGGAGCTGACGCACCATGTCCTCCATCTCTGACATACTGCCCTGATTTATCTGAACTGTCGATGTATCTGCCTATGTAGTAGACTCGGAAATCTCAACCTGACTGTTCAAAGACCACTGATCTGGTAATCTCGGAACCGATGCACTGTGCCTCACTGACCTCCGTCTAGCAACCGGGGGTAAAAAATAGAACACTGGTTGTCCGTCTACCAGATCCTCAGATCGATAGAGTCGGCGACCTCTAGTCCAGAGTGCTTGGGGAATATCCGCTTGGTCGGAAGCAATTATGCTAAACTACCCTAGCAAAAAGATAAATAAAGCAATAATAAAGAAATAAACAACCAAACAAATGGGCAGCATAACAGCGTAAATAAACACACAACACGGAGTTAGGCATCACAAAACACAGTTGATAAGCTGAATACACTGTTCTCAAACACTAATCAGTGTTCCCAAATTACTACCCCCGAATCTAAATCTGATACCCGCAGATGACTGATTCCCAAAATACCGATACTGGTGCCCTCAAGCCTGATACCCAAACTTGTAAACTGATACGTGCATTCCTGTAGAGGCACACTCTAAAAGCACATAGCAAACAAGTGAGAGCCAAAACACCCCTATGTTGGGATAGGGTTTTCCTGTCCTATTTTGTCAGGAGCTAGAGTTTCACTATGCACACAGCGGTTTCAAACAACCTAGAATTGGGTAAGCAACCTGTCCTAGTTTGGAATAGTCATTATGAATTCTGAATATGCACTAGGTCAAATGGTTAAAAGGGGTGCCCCGGTAAAAATCGAGATTTGTGTTCTAATCGTGGCAGAGCCCGTAACCGGTCAGCCTTATGGCACGCTTTTCAAAGCGAGCCTCTGGCAAACTGTTCAGGAATAGCAAATGGTAAACACCATGACTTAGGCGCACCAATGCAAATACAATGCAAAGAAACACATAAGTGTAGTCAAAACAAGATATCATGAGTTCGAGTCAAGTTCTCTAAATCCCCAGCAAAGTCGCCAGAAACTGTAGACGTCCCCGAACGTCCCGGGAGGGAATCCCGTTTTGTTTATTTGGGCTCACTACAGTTCTGACTCAAATTGTCACGGTTCTTAATCTGATCTCACAATGTGCGATGTGAGATTGATAAATCACCAAAGAGTCCAAATCTGACAAATCGTTTTGAAAAATAGATTTTTAGAAAGAAGTGCCAAACCTGGACTGCTTTGCCAGATACAGAGTCGCCACCTAAATATTTTATTTTGGGGGAATTTAGGAAACCCTGACTCATGCCTAAGGCCACGTGTCCGTCATCACCAAAGTTGCCTCGGCTTGGGAACTTAGGTACGATTGGGGAAGATCACTTCGTGAGCACCCCCGCTCGCCCGATCAACGATCGGCCTCTACTAACCATGATATCGAGTTTTGAAAACATTATGTGCTCTTATTCCGGTTATTAGCCTAAAATTACTATGTAATGCACACAGCATACAAGAATAGACTAGATCACCTAAGTTAAAACAAAGCATCGCATACCTTTTATTTTTTAAAATGGATTGAAATTTGCTACTTGCAAGTAGGCTAAAACACCAAGTTTCGATGAATCATTCCAACTCAAGCAACCCAACCTTCACCCACAGGCATTCAGGCAGTTATATCACGTAAGCAGATAGCCTCATGGTAAGCATGCTATCATGGCAAAAATCACACTCATGTAAGGTGCTAAAGCATAAAAACTTACCTAGTACTCCGAGCCAAAACAAGAAACTAGTTAGGAATCATGCATGACCCTAGTCCATATTAAGATGGCTAATGCAACACATGCAAAACATTATGTGCTCTTATTCCGGTTATTAGCCTAGAATTACTATGTAATGCACACAGCATACAAGAATAGACTAGATCACCTAAGTTAAAACAAAGCATCGCATACCTGTTTATTTTTTTAAATGGATTGAAATTTGCTACTCGCAAGTAGGCTAAAACACCAAGTTTCGATGAATCATTCCAACTCAAGCAACCCAACCTTCACCCACAGGCATTCAGGCAGTTATATCACGTAAGCAGATAGCCTCATGGTAAGCAGGCTATCATGGCAAAAATCACACTCATGTAAGGTGCTAAAGCATAAAAACTTACCTAGTACTCCGAGCCAAAACAAGAAACTAGTTAGGAATCATGCATGACCCTAGTCCATATTAAGATGGCTAATGCAACACATGCAAAATGCAACTAAAATAGGCTCGGCTATTCTAAGAATGGCATGTGAAATGTAGCAACTAGATACACGTATTCAAGTTGGAATTGAAACGCAATGCAGTTAACATGATGCGCCGAGCCTGGTGCATGCAAAACAGATGAATGATGCAAACATGCGAGCATAAGTATGCTAATTGAAACGTGTCCTAAACTAACCATCAAAAGCTAGTAAATAAAAGGGAGAAAGACGTGGGGTTGGAAGACATACATCACATGCACACACACTTATTACAACATTGCCCTCTCGCAGAGGGTCCGAATAAATAATACAAAACAAATAAATAATTAACTACTCTAGCTAATTAAATATTACAAAATCCTAAATTAATTAACAAATTAGTTACAAAGGGAGGCCGCTGCAGCCCCGCCTCGGAATGCTTGGATGATGCATGCTCGATTTGTCTTGCTCGGAAACCCAATGCCATGCCTCTGTTGCCTCTATTTGCACTGTTCTACACCCCTAATAATTGTGAAAATTCTTGGGATGCTTCTGAATTACTCACTGATCATCATGGGATATCACCGACCAAGATATCTGACCACCAGCTATGAAAATATGGCAACCAACCAGAAGTTGGTCCATTGGCTGGACTTTTGTGGTCGACTGGCACTGAAAATTGCCGACCGACCATTTCTTCCTACAGAATTCTGGTTTTGCTGTAACAGAGGACAGACAGTGCATGACAAGGTATTTTCAAGGCAATGTGTGTATAGCCACTCTCCCTATCATGCAATGAACTCAAGGGAGCATGGCTCTTGGTCCTCGGACACCAATCACGCATTTCGATGCATGATGGCCAAAGGTGCCAAGTTTGCAAATCAATGTAAAATGAATGCAACTAAAACAAATGAATGCTACACACTCTATCATGTTGGGATCAAGAGTGTCGGCAAACAGTGGCCAAAATACCAAAATTAAGGCACCAAAATGCAAGATAAACATGCACACATGTTGGTCCATCAATTTAGGCCACGATGCACAACCTTCAAACATGAGCAAGATGTGACAAATATGAGGATGTCATTACAAATAAACTCTGAAATCACATGAAGAATGACGCCAAATCGACTACACAATGCAAACATGGCATGTTAATGGAGTTAAAGCTCAAAGCTAGCTACGGGACTTAAACCATGACTATGTCAACCAAGCCCCAAATGGTCGAGACGACCCAAAACAGTCCCGAGGCAGACCAAAATGAAGCTAAAACTCATATGGAACAAAGCCAAAACATGCTATGAAGAAAGACACAAAACGAAACACATACAAGGCTTAAAAGGGCAAATGCACTACACCTCTTATAACCGAACATGGAATGACTTAGACTGATGAAGTCAGAGTTAAAACAAGTCAAAATAAACCCCAAAACCCACTGATATGGTAACCCGAAGACTTGAACAAATAGGCATGCATAATGGCCTAAACATGGAGTATAAGACAACAACTCTTCAAAGCATTAAAAGGGTGTTAAGTGCAAGCATGCGAGCATGAAACATGGACTGAAATAGCATGAGATGTGATTTCAAATCACTGAAATAACCCAAATGAAGCATGCTCAAGACTCACACACCCAAGGCTAACAAGCCAAAATGCAAGGTGGCTGTACAAAGCGTAGCAAGCATGACCAAATCGACACCAATCAGAGCTTAAACAGGGTAAAACATGACTAAAAACTTCACAAAGCTAAGTCAAAACATGCAAGCATGGTGGTCTAAATGCATGATGCATTTCTGGGCAAAATAGAGGAATACAAGGCAAGTGTATTATGCATGCAATGGACTAACAATCTGACCAAAAAAAGAGGTATAATATGATCAATAACACCAAAAACCCTCTGAAATGGAGCCAAAATTGATTAAGCATGCATGCTACCTTTATGAGCCAAAAACACGAGCAAAGGAGACACAAAGGGAGAGGGGTGTCCCTCACCTATACATGACCTCAAAAACACTTTTTCACCACTAAAAATCCTCTGGATTTCAGTGGTGAGAAGGCCAATACACGAAGGTACCAAAGCTCAACAAGAAAAGTACAAAAAGAGGCCAAACAAGGCCTAAGAGGGGGTGGACAACCCCCAACCCAAAAGCAACCTTAAACAAACATCTTAAGCATGAAAATACATAACTTTTATTAGTTATACACTAAGCTTAAAACAGCATACAAGATAGGTTAAAAACTTGTACAAAAATGGGAAATATAAAGCAAATAGTGCTCACCCTTGAAGAACACCTCAAGAACAACAACCCCAGCCCCTTCCTCTGATCAAAACCAACTTAAAAACTTTGAAACCAGTCCCTCAACACCTTAGTAACCGAAGTATAGTGTAACACTAGGTGTTTTAGTGCAAAACTAAGAACAAAAGCACGCCTTTGAACACTATTTTCACACACAAATGGAGAGAGAGAGGAAGATATAGAGAGTGAGTGATATATGTGATATATATCTCTGATTTGATCAACCTCTCTAAAGGAGGAGGGAGGCCCTCTTTTATAGAACAAAAAGGGCCTAAGCTTCTTGGAGAAGCTAAGACAAAGGGGTCAAGCTTCCTCAAGAAGCTAGAACAAAGGTTTAAGCTTCTTGGGAAAGCTAAGGCAAAGGTCCAAGCTTCTTGGGAAAGCTAAGGCAAAGAGTTCAAGCTTCCTCAAGAAGCTAGAGCAAAAGGGTGCAAAGGGTGCAAATCCTCCATACACGTGTATGGAGGACAGGTATGTGTGCTCTAGCTGGCACAGCTGGCATGCAAAATGCCTGAAAAAGGAAAAAAAGAAGTCCCGGCCAGAAAATATGGCCGATTGACCAAACAAACGGCTGGCCGACCAAAAACAATGCCGACCGGCCATCACTAATGGCCGGTAGTAACAAAACAGGGCCGGTGGCCTCAAGCCAAGGCCGGTGAGATGTGGGGATGACCAACAAGCCATTCTCTGCCCTCAGAAGCAAAAGCACAAGTGTTTAGTCCATGACCAAGCACAAAACAGCCAAGTTGAGAGATCTTGAAGCAAGGCGCGTAGCCGAGACCTCCGAGAACTCAAAACGAACACGAACATGGATGATCACCGAGTGTTCAAACGGTGATATCCAAGTCTTGAGGACGGTCAAAAATGGGTTGTCTACACATAGAACAAACAATCATTGTCAAAAATCTGCAAATCACGACTACTCATGGTGTTGAACCTTAGGCCAACATTCTTTCTAATTTTTTCAATTCCTTCAATCACAATGGCTTTAGCTCTTTCTTTCTCCGTACCACATCAAAAACAAATGAACCTCTCACTAGGCTCTCCTTGAACTCTTTTTTCCTTTTGCTTTTTTTGTCATTTTCTTCATCCTCTCTTTGTGGAGCTTTTTTAATTTCACCAAGAGAACTCTGGGGTTCTTATCCTTCTTCTTTTGATCAATCGACGAGAAGTTAGTTAATACCATGTTGATCTCCACCATATTTGGAAATGGAACAATATCAACTACCATGACCCCTTTATCTTTCTCAGCATACTTTAGTATTCCTTTAAATCCTGCACACAATTTCGAAATATAACATAATTATTAGTGGAATGCCTAAAAGAGTTATGCCACTTACAATACTCCTTGCCAACCCTATCCTTTTCTCTGGGAATGTTGTGGCCAGGAGTCAAAGTTAAAATTTTGTTTGCTAACAACTCATCAAATAATGCATTTGCTTTTGATAAGTCAAAAGAGTACTGCCTATGTGATACAGCCACATTCTTTTTGGCTGGCTGTGTTGCTAGCATGCTCCCAGGCTTGTCAACTTTCCTTAATGTTTCACAAACCACAGACTTTTTACCTATCACTTGAGCAACATCTATGTCAACATCCATAGCAAACTCAACCTTTTGGTAATAAGTCCCTAGTAAGGCTGCATTTCTCTTCTGCTTTTCTCTAAGAATGGCCGTGTACGGGGAGCAAATATTCCGGCAAGCCCGTATTCCTTTCTTCCGAGCTCCGTCGATGTCCGATCACCTGCGAGCAAGTAACGGTGAGCTACCCGGCGGTGTGTGGCCGGAAAAACCCTCCGACGATCAAGTTAGCACACACCTTAGGATAGAGAGAAAGAGGGAGAGAGGAGTTTAAGTGTAAGAAATTCCTTACAAAGTGTTCATCTGTCTGCGTAAGGGAGGCGCAGACATGCTTATATACCCTCTGCGCCCCATATCCACTCCCAGTCATCTCCTGACACGTGGCTCCGTTATCCCATCTGTCAGCATAAACCTTGCTGAACATCACCTAATCCAACTGCCTGCCCATTCTCCTAGGAGCTCGGTAGCCGGGCAATTCCATCTCGGCCATCGTCTGCCATGCTGCGCTTCATGCCCAAGTACTCCAACAGCTAAGCTTAGATGAGGACCGGACTCGGCGGCATCTCGGCAAAGCCGAGCTCGGGACTACTTACGCTTGTCTGCGGTCGACCTACCTGCCGAGCAAACAGGTAATTCGGTCCAACCTTGCCTTTCCTGGTGCTGGACTTTTCACCTGACCGGCTTCGTAATCACAGATCCTTGCAGCTCGGTTAGTCAACGCGCTGCCTTGACCGAGCAGCTTCCTTCAAGGCCGGGCCACACAACTTGGCCCAACACCTGTTCGGCCCAAATCTATCTGGCACAACTTTGCCCGGCCCAAATCTGTCCGGCACAACTCTGTCTGGCCCAAATCTGTCCGGCACAACTCTGTCCGGCCCAAATCTGTCCGGCACAACTCTGTCCGGCCCAAATCTGTCTGGCACAAAGTCCATATCATTAATCTCCCTCTCAGGCCGCATAGCTGGTTGCCCTTGAAAACAACTCAAATAAGTCTTTAAACATCATGCTTTCAAACTTTCTCCTAAGTTCAAAATCTAAAACATTCTGAGCTAATCTTATGATTTCTATTTCAGGCATGTACACACGAAATATGTTTTTTGCTTTCTTAAACCTGTCGATGTACTACTCTGCACTCTCTCCTTGTCTTTGTTCAAATTTTGACAAATCCATCATTTTCACCTTAGGCTCGGTTTTAAAGAACTGAGCATGATACTAATTCTCCATTTCTTGCCAAGTATGAACATAATTTTTTGGCAAGTTAATAAACCATGTAAATGCCACTTTAGACAGATAATGAAGAAAGAGTTTTAATTTTAAATTGTCTTCATAGCCAGGTTCTCCACATTGGGGTATGAACCTACCTACATGTTCTATGGTTGATTGTCTCTCTTTCCCAATTTTTTTTTTTCTTTTTTTTTGAGTTTCCAGCCACCCCCAGGCCGACACGTGGCACTGGGGGTCACTGGGGGTCACCCCAACTGGGGGTCTGTAGCATTACTGTTTCTTGAAATTGGGGTTATTTTTACCCATGGAGGGTAAGGACTCCTGAACATTGGCCTATCTGGCCTTCTCAGGCCTAGACCATATATTTCTTATATGATGTTCATTATTTACTGCCTATTATTAATCTGAGGGTCTAAGTATTGCTGTTGTCGTCCCCCTCCTTGAATTTCTGGTTTGAAGTAAGGAAAATGGGGGCTAGGCCTTCTAGGCATTGGATGCATCATGTTAGGCTCATAATATGGTTATTGCACAGCATGATCTCGTATATTTTGAGGACTTTTCCGATTAATTGGCCTATTTCTCTATTCTGCCATAGCTTGATAACTAGCTACAGACCCATCAACTACATGAGTACCATACATTTATGGCCTTAGTTGCTCTCCAGGTTTCATTACCATATCATTTAAGTTGTGACTAAACGCTGAGTTTGCGGGGTATTCCCTTTCAAACACAGGATTTATAGACATTCCCTTCTTATACCTCTCTTGGAGTGTGGGAGGTCTGTAGAATGATACAGGTTCATTTACATTTGCACGCTGTTGAGAAATTATAGGAGGCACGAATTGTGCTTTATTTACCTGAGGCTCCTCTTCTACCCTTCTTGATTGGTTGGGCTTGATGTTAACTTTCTCAAATAAAGCCAGCAAGTCATCTACTATCACTGGATTCTCATATGCAGACACAGAAACAATTGCTTACTAAGTATGCAGTAAAAGAGCCCTTCTTGGATCAGCAAGAGGACAACTAAATTGGCCAGTTTTGGCCATATTTTGGCCATTTCCTTGACCTATCTCCTGTCTGGCCACTGAATGGCCATCACCTAGGTTGTTTTCCACTCCTTCGAGTCCACCATCCAACTTTTCTCCATCTTCAACCCTTTTCTCAGGGTCTTCACAGACTTCGTTTTGTTTCTTCCTAGCCATCACACCAAATTAGACAGGTCCTACTCGGCGTGCCAAAATATGTTAGCAAAAATCTAGTTTGGGTCAAGTCGATAGAGAAGATTCAGCAGAATAACCAAAATTTCACAAACAGTAATAGATCAAGCAATTGTGGTTGGTGTCCTATGCCTTGACAATTTCAAGGGCTTCTTTGGAGGTTGTAATGTGAAGAAACAAGTGTGAATAAACTAAAATTTGATTGAAGAATAAGTAAACTTACCACTTAATTACGAGAATTAAATTACAAGTTCAATGTGCATAACAATCGACAGAGGAAAACTTGGCCGCAGAGGCTGAATTACAAACAAAATACTCCTAAATACAAAAGCTACTGCTATCTAAGTTAAGTTACTCCTAATTCCACATGGGATGTGAATTTTGTTGAAGACCTTTTCTCCTTTGAATTTCCAGCCTTTATGCTACTTACCCTACTACTTGCTTGCTAACACATGTCCCACCATGGAGCAAATTACCTCCACTTCTTGCATAACTGCCCATGATCTCCATAACCGCTGGTAACTGCTTCTCTGTTGCAGCCTCCTCTATCTCTTGCAAACGAATCATATGCCCTCCATCACTTACATGCCTAACTTCATGGCTTGACACCTGGGCCAAGTTTGGCCACATCCCACTGCACTATCAGATGAATCGACAGAGAAAACTACGCCTGCCACATCTGCTCCTTTGGCTATTTTGCTCTTGTCACCTGTTCTGCATTTTAAGACTCTCATTTCACTACAAATTCGTGGTCATTACCCCTAGCATTCACTGGATTAACTCTCTATATTTTGTTACGCTTGTTCAACAGAGAAAATAAATTTTAATGCCAACAAAATTATATCATGATAAAATCAAATACTTCAACCCACTCAACAAATTTTCCTCTCCAGCCAGAAGCCATACTTTATTCAAGTTATGACTATTAGGGCTGCAAATGAATAGAGCCGTTCGTGAACAGGTTCGAGCTTGGTTCGGTAAGTGCTCGTTCGAACTCGGTTCGAGCTCGTTTGAACTCAGTTCATTAATTTTTTTTTGTGTTCGAGCTTGAGCTCAAGCTCGTTAAACTTTTAATAAACAAGCCCAAACATTCTAAAGCTCGACTCGTAAGCTCGGCTCGTTAGCTGGCTCATTTAATATTTATTATTTATATATTAAATAATATATAAATATGTAGAAAAAATAAGAGAAATGTGCTATTTATATATTTAAAAAATATAAATGTAAATAATAGTTAACTATAGATAGTACATTTATATAATAATAGTAGTAAATATTATTATTTTAGTGAAATATGGACTTTTTTTTAGTATGTTTATATATATTGTATATATAATTGTATAATCAAAGTTTTAATTGTAACTTTAGTCTCACGTTCAAGTATGAATTTATAAATTTTTTGGCTCGTTAAGGCTCGTGAACAGGCTCAAGCTCGAGTCGAGTCTAAGCCAACTCGACTCGAGCTCGGTTCGTTAAATTTTTATTGAGCTCGAACTCGAATTCAAGTTCGTTAAAATCTTAATAAATAAGTCCAAACATACTAAAACTCGACTCGACTCGACTCGACTCATTTGCGGCTCTAATGACTGTACCAAAACAACAATCCACGCAATGCATAACAAACATGTGTTCATCAAATCATCACAATTTATAATAGATTCCGCATGAACCAATGGAAAATAAGACACCAAGCACAGTAGGCATCTAAAAAGTCTAAGATTCAAAATGGACCTTAATGATTAAAAGATCTGTGAACCAAACTAAATTACTAAACTTTAATCAAGTCAGCTAGGACAAAACTGATAATTTCAACCTCGTCCCTCTCTGAATAATTTCATCAACAATTGTGTAGGAAATTTTCCGACCACACTGCTAACTCAGTAATTCAGCTGGAGAGCACTGGCAGAATAGATGGCACCTGATTGACCTACAACAGAAATATAAGAATCCTGCGGTGGTTCGTCCACCTGGGAGCACTCCGACGATCAAGTCAATATATCTCTCAAAGATAATCAATTATTCAACTCACAAGCTTGAGCCAAAAAAGCATACCTTAGACCCATGGGGGTGCCTCTCTTTTATAGTCAACATAAACCTAGTCCCAATAGAAGCCTAACTTCTATGGACTTAGGATTGCTGCTAATCTTGGACTCCCAGTAAGATTAGGATAAACTCTCTAAGAGTCTTATCTTAATACAAACTGAAGTCTTCTCTCATTCTAGGACTCTTGTCCCTCATCCAGGTTGAGTTCCCTTTTCATTCTAGGATTCTTGTCCCTTATCCACTTATCTCGGATTCCGATATCTTCGGAGATAACCTCGGCGTCATGACCAGGACACGTGGCACCTCGGCTGACACGTCAGTGTCACCTTGCCACATGTTGGTACTCATAAAATATATCCCCACAACTGCCCCCTAGGTTCTATTACCTCGGCATCCTGAGGTGATGGATCCTATATCAATACTTTCTTCTATAACGTCGGCTAAGCTTTGTTTCTTAATTCATTGTCGAAGTAAGAACTCGTTGGCTCAATATGAACAAGACCCACAGTCTGCTTCCATCAATGCCTCAGAACCATTAACCAAGTTTTGTTCAAGTTTCTCAGCCGAGATCATCCTCCAAGTCGAGGTACTGCTCCATGAAATCAAGAATTTCAAGAGCTTTATCACGCATATGAGCTATCACGCATGACTATTCAACCGTTCTTGCCACGCGTCTCTCTCTCTTTGAGCTGTATCCGATACGCGCTTGTAAGTCGTCTTGTGTCTGGGTGCGTCGTTTGGTAAGCACGTTGCTCTAGATGTATTGATGACTTTTTGCCGTCATTCTCCGCGTTTTGTTCAAAATCAACTTTCTCTCTCCGTCTTTTCACTTTTGTATCCTTCGTTCTCAAGGACCCAACTCTTTCTCTAACTTTTTCTCCTAAATCTATCATTATCGTTTTTGCGAAGCTTTCTGCAATTACTTCTGTTCACTCCTCTCCGGCGAGGATTTATGACCAGGACACGTGGCACCTCGGCTGACACATCGGCGTCACCTTGCCACGTGTTGGTACTCAGAAAATATATCTCCACAACAATAATGTTAGAGATTCTAAATATTTTAACAAATATTTTACTAAATATTTCACATGATTGTGATATTCACATGGGACTTACATAGTGTGTAAGTCTCACACTCACATAAAACATTTAATAAAATATTTAGAGTCTCTAACATGTTTCTTTCATCAATCAACTCGAATAATGAGTTGATGTCCAACATACGAAGGGGTTGTTTAGCAATGACTTTTTTAGTTGATTTTTTGATTTTTTTACATTTTTAACTTGGGACTTTTTTATTTGTTTAGTTTTTTCGTTATACTTTTTTGATTTTGAAATGACAAACTTTTTATTAACTTTTTTAATTTATTGATTTTTTAATTTTTTTAATCTTTTTATGATTATTTAACCCAAATAATTTGCCAAATCAGGGCGAAAGCAACGAAATGACTTATGCATTTTCACAAAGATGTATAACATACGTGTTATTATTATCTTTAAAACCCATGATAGGTTGATTTTTTTTGAAAATGTTCAATAATAATAATAATAATAATAATAAACAATAGACGCAGACTAGCATTAAAATTACTATAATCAAAAATACATGTTAAAAAAAAATTAAAAAAAAAAACTTCGATCCAATCAGCGAATGCGAATGCGAATGAGAATGCGAATTAAGCGAGGTTTCTGAGCACAGTCTGTTTGGGTACTGAGAAAATGGAAGGAAAAAAGAATGGGGAATTACACTAAAGACTCCTGTTAGTTTGGGGTTTGTGTGTTCAAACTTTTTAGTTCTCATACATTTGATATTAAATTTTAAATTTTGTTTCAAATAAAAATAATAAAAAATATTTATTTTTTTTACAAACGGTCTATTTCAAAGGTAAAATTATCATAAAACTTATTTTGTGTTGGTTAACTTATATGTTATTTAAAATGTAATGGCTTTTTTAATGAATAATATTCAAAAATATCTAAGAAACTAAAAGTTTTATTTAATTTGGTTTTCATAATCTATTTTCAGAAAAATATCTAAGAAACTAAAAATTAAATTGGTGAAAAAATTTTAAAACAAATTATTTTTATATAATTTTATCTTTTGGGAGGATGGAAATAATTTTTTAAAATAATGTTTTCTTATTTAAATTAGTTTCTTTTTTTTTCAAATGTCAAATATGGCAATAATTTTGATGTTATTATTAAACCAATCCATTAAATCAAAAAATCCAAAACTAAAAACATTACATATATTAAACATATCAATTACATATTAAAAACCTAATAACCATCTATTACATAATAACCATCCAAAAATATCTGTTAACAACAAATACAATCATCTATTAGATGACTAGTGGTAATATGTGCTATGCACGGAAAATAGACTATATTCATTTTGTGTGATAAATAAATTATTCTAATTTTGAATTATGTTTTAATAGCGGCAAGTCATGATATTAGGTCATCCTAGTAGATGTTAACCATAATTAATCCACAAAATTTCACAATAAAATTTGATATGCATAAAAAATTGTTAATTATAAAGATTGTTGAGGATAATAGTATCACAATCACTTGATAACATAAATAACTTGTATCGATCTATAGTATCAAAAAAAAAGTATTAAAAGTAAGAAATTCTATAAACTCAGAAAAATTAACATAAATTTATTTAGGCCTCGTTTAGGAAGCGGCCAGTTTAGACAAAAAGTCAAAAAGTTATTAAAAAAACTAAAAAGCCAACAACCCATACCAAAAAGTCAAAAATTCTATTTTCTGTCTATTTTTTGCACATCTTTTCGTAAAAAGCAAAAAAGTCATCCCAAACATACTAGTTTTTTTTTACATCACATTTTAGCCAAAAAGTCAAAAAGTTACTAAAAAAATATGTTCCCAAACGAGGCTTTAGACTTTTAAATCAGTGGTTTATATTAGGGGTGAAATCGGTTCGGTTCGGCCGGTTTTTTCACTAGTTTTGCACCGAACCGATCATTTCGGTTTTTCATATTTGTGAACCGAACCGCCCAGAAAAATGACATAAACCGGCGCGGTTCGATTTATTACGGTGTGGTGGGATTTTTCGGTTTTTTAATTTTTTGGCCTTTTTTTTTTCCCAAATTGGGCCTCACATTTTGGGCCTATATTTCTATCCATTTTGCATAAAATTTGGGCTCAGGCCATGTAATTCCTACATAGGTTTAGGGCCTCACATTTTGAACCTATTAATATTATATAAGTCGATTCGGTTGGGTGCGATTCGGTTCAAAAAACCAAAAATCGTAAACCGAACCAAATGTACAGAAAAACATAAACCGAACCGAACCGAACCGAACGATTAAAAACTTAAAACACCGACCAAAAACAGTTCGGTTCAGTCAGTTCGATCGGTTTGGTCGGTCCTTCCGGTTATTCTTTCATCCCTAGTTTATATTATTATTGTAAGACTAAATTATGAATAAATATTAATTTTTAATTATAATTTCTAAGTAGTTTTTAAAAAAAATTAATCTAAGTTTGTTACTCTACTCATAAAAAAAATTCTCAAATAAATCATTAATTGATCATGTTAGTAACTCTCTGTACGAGCAAGAAATAATGTTTTCGTATAATCATGTTGATCAAGTCGGCGCTCCTCTAAACGTCGTCGCTTTATTCCCTAAAAACACAGACGTGAGCTAACCGACAGGTATGTGCCGAATACCTCTCTGATGCCTAAGTCAGCAAAATAGACAAATAGAAAAAAGCTCTGTGTATTCGGGAATCAAAGTTGTGTTACCTCTACATAGGTGATGTTGTGAGCTTTTATAGGTTCCGCATAGCGCAATCCTAGTAGGACTCTTATTTCTCCATGTAGAGTCCTCCTAGGAATCACACTCCTGAAAGATAATGCTTATCCTTTCACACCCCCCTCACTGCATAAACCAAGTGAGATGGTTCTAGCTCGGTGGTATGACCAAACGACCGAGCTAGTACTGCCACGCTCAAGTGGCAAGTTAGACCGAGCTCTGCCTAGCTCGGGTCTTTCTTTCACCGCTTGTACCTCGGTTGGGCATACTCCAACCGAGCTATTTACTTCAGACTGATCGAACCATGCCCAGTGACGGCCTTAGCTCAGCGCTACTATGTGTGATGCTTAGCTCGGTCCAACTTCGCCTGGGTCCAACTCGTTAGCTCAAAGACCGGGCTATGTCATCCCTTTACCCCGGCCCATTTATGTGGCCCATCTTACAAAGAGGCCTTTAGCTCAGCCCAATTATAAATTACCCTCTCAATTGCCCCTTAATTCCATCTGCATAGCATGATTGGGATTACTCTTCTATTTGCTGAGCTAAAAAGTGGCCTTCAACTGAGCTAAATTCACACCGGGCTAATAATCTGTCCAGTCAAAACATCTTTTCAGTCGCTGTAACTGAATCGCTTTCTATTCCATGGACACGTGGCAGGCCCCTATTGGTTGAGTACAGCTGTCGACGCCGACTTCGTATCTCGTGAATTTTGAACAGTCCCGTCTTTTTTACTCTCTTTACACAAAACAAAACCCTATTCTTCGAACCAACTGTAGACGTCCCCCGAACGTCCCGGGAGGAATGAATCCCTCCCGTTCTGTTCGTTTGTAGGTTCACTACAGTTCGGACTCAAATTGTCACGGTTCTTAATCTTATCTCACAATGTGCAATGTGAGATTGATAAATCACCAAAGAGTCCAAATCCGGCAAATCGTTTTGAGAAAATAGATTTTTAGAAAAAAGTGTCAAACATGGACTGCTTTGCCAGATACAGAGTCGCCACCTAAATATTTTTTTATGGGGAATTTAGGAAACCCTGACTCGTTTGCCTAAGGCCACGTGTCCATCATCACCAAAGTTTCCTCGGCTCGGGAACTTGGGTACGATTAGGGAAGTTCAGCTATGAGCACCCCCGCTCGCCCGATCCGAAGATCGGCCTCTACTAATCATGATATCTAGTTTTGAAAACGTTTCGTGTTCTTATTCCGATTAATTAGCTAATCTTACTATGTGATGCGCACAACACAAAAGTATAGACTAGATCGCCTAATTTGGAACAAAGCATTGCATATCCGTTTGTTTGGAAAATGGTTTGAAATTTGCTACTCGCAAGTAGGCTAAAATACGGATTTCAACGAAGCAATCCAACCTTCACGCACAGGCATTCAGGCAGTAATATCACATAAGCACATAGCCACATGGTAAGCATGCTGTCATGTTAACATTCACACTCATGCGAGATGCTAAAGCATAAATACTTACAGCGTACTCCGAGCCAAAACAAAGAACATGTTAGCAATCAAACGTATGATCCAAGTCCATGTTAAATGGCTAATGCATCACAGGCAAAATGCAATCTAGAATAGGCTCGGCTAATCCTAGGATGGCATGTGAAATGCAACAAGTAACATGTATTCAAGTTAGATTTGAAATACTATGCAGTTAGCATGATGCGCCGAGCCCGGTGCATGCAATACTGATGAATGAATGCACGCATGCATAGCATAAGGTATGCTAAATTAAATATGCCCTAGTACTAACCATCAAAAGCAGGTAAGTAAAAGAGAGAAAGAAATGGGGGTTGGAAGACATGCACACACACACCCACACTTATTACAGAATTGCCCTCGCTCAGAGGGGCCAAATAAATATTACAAATTAATTAACCTTACAAGCTAATTAATTATTACAAACCACTTAACTAGTTAAGCAAATTGACTAAGCTAAGAAAGCAATAAAATAGCCTCGGAAGAGGGTCCAATGCATGCATGCTTGGGTTTGCTCGGAAATCCGTCACCATGCACAAGCTGCCTCTGTTTACCCTGCCTGCTCTTCTGAAAATTGCACAAGTTCCAAGGAACACTCTCTAAACACTGTGGAGCATCCCGACCAAGGGGAAACATCACCAACCATGGTAGAAGGGTCATCGACCAAATATTCAGCTCTCGGCCATCCATCATTGGTCGATCGGCACTTTATGCAGTCGACCGGCCATATTTAGCTGCAAAATCCTATTTTGACAGCAGCAGAGGGCAAACATGGCATGGCAATGCATTTCAAGCAAATGTTTGCACAAACACCCTCCTTATCATGTTCATGACTCAAAGGAGGATGGTCCTCGACCCTCGGCCCACCAATCGCGCATTTCCATGCGTGATGGCCCAAAAGACCAAGTGTATGCATTTTGATGTCAAATGAAATGCAAACCAAATAAACACATAAGGCCCAACCTCTATCACTTGATCAAGAGACAAGGCATGCATGCCCAATGCAATGCAACCTAGACATGTGAGCTAAGTATGCAATCATGAGCATGAAAGCAAGTAATGTGTACTAAGCACACAAACAAACAAACATGCAAGGCATGTAACAACATGTGCAAGCTAACAAGCATACAATATGCAATGCGAACATGCAAACATGCAAGACACGTAACATGTTAAGCAACCAAGACAAAAGGAAGAAAACATACTAAATGCAATATGATTCAAGCATGCAACACATGCAATAGGCCAAGTATGCAACAACATGTAAAGGAGGGACTTATACCAAGATGGACAGCTCTCTACTAGGTCCAAAACAGTAGCCAAATGCTAAGGAAATGAAGGCCAAAATACATACAAACATGCATGCACTCATGGCCTAACTCTTAAGCATAAGGAAGTAACTTTTAAGCACACTTAAAAGAGGATAAACATGGACTAATGGCAAGCATAGCAAGCTCTGAAAATACATGAGGAATGATGCCAAATCAACCTATCAATGCAAGCAAGGCATGCAACTATGTCCAAAACTCAAGGTAAGCCAAGGGGCTTAAACCATAGCTATATGAAGCAAGTCCCAAAGGGCCATAGGGACTCAAAACCACCCCAAGGCAGATCAAAACAAGGTCAAAGGCACACCTAGATGGCATCTAAATGGCCTAAGTCTAAAGGCATGCAAAAAGGTTCAAACATGGAGCATAAGATACCAACCTCTTGAAGAATTAAAGGAGCATCAAATGCAAGAATACAAGCATACCACAAGGACTAAAATGATGTTATAAGTGGTGCCAAGCCACTAAAACAAGCCAAGTAATGCATGCTTAACACTCACACACCCAAGGCTAACAAGCCAAAGTGCAAGGTGGCTATACAAAGCATGTCATGGATGGCCAAAAAAACTCCAAAAAGACCTTAAGCAAACTAAGACATGCATAAAAGCTTCACAAAGCTAGGCCAAAAACATACTAGAAACAAGGCTCAAAGCACCAAGTATGTTACGGCAATTCATGGCATTACAAGACAAGTATGCAAAGCAAGCATGGTGTGTCTAAACCAACTTAAAACAGTGCTATATCATGGCAAAATAAGCACAAATACTAGCTAAGACATGGCCAACATGAACTCAACAATGGTGCTCACACATGAGGCTAAAATGACAACTTTTGAAGACAACAAGGAGAGGGGATGGCCCTCTCCTTCTTAGGACCTCAAAACACCATCCCCACCATTGAAATCCCTTTGGGTTTCAGTGGTGAGGAGGCCCAAACAAGGTGGTCCCAGAGCTCACCAAAATAGCACAAAATGGGGGCCAAACAAGGCTTAAGAGAGGTCAAACAACCCCAAACACCAAAACAACCTTAAACAACTATTTTAAGCACTTAAAACAGAACTTTTGTATGCTATAAGTTAAGCTTAAAAACAAATGCAAGGATGGCTAAAAGCCTATGCAAAAATGGGGAATAAAGGGGTAAAGTTCTTACCCTTGAAGACCTTCTTCACAAGGACCACTCTAGCCCCTTCTCCAAGCTTAGATCAACTCAAGAACTCTGAAAATCACTCTTTAGTACCTCAGTAGCGAAAGGAAAGTGTTACTCTAGGTGTTTGTGTGCAAAACTATGAACAAAACACCTTAATACACACACAAAGAGCAAAAGAGAGGGAGATATAGAGATAGATAGATACACAAGACCTAACCCTAATTCAGACCTCTGGAACTCTTTGTTGTAACCCTTGGGGAGGGAGGGGAAGGCCTCCCTTTATAGGGGATCACTCTTGCAAAGCTTACAAAACAAGCTAAGCAAGAGTGAAATCCCTCCATACACGTGTATGGAGGAGGGGGTGCAAAGTGGGTGCCAGTTAGCACAGCTGGCACAAAATATCTACCAAAAGCAGATGCACAATGATCGGCCAGCCAAAAATGCCAAATTGACCAAATAAATGGTCGACCAACCAAATAGAGTGCCGACCGACCAAACATTTGGCCGATGGCAACAAAACAATGGCCAGTGGCCTCAAGCCATGGCCGGTGAGATGTGGGGATGGCCAACAAGCCATTCCCTACTCCTCAAAAGCAAAACACAAGTGTTTGGTGCAAAACCAAACACAAAACAGGCAAGTCAAAAGGTCTTGAGGCAAGGCGTGTGGCCGAGACCTCCGAGAACTCAAGACGAACACAAACATGGATAATCACCGAGTGTTCAAACGGTGACGTCCAAGTCTTGAGGACGGTCAAAAATGGGGTGTCTACACCAACATATCACTATTCGTCTTCCCTCTCTTCTCTTCCTCAGAGTCTTTGCTCTTGTAACCCCAACACCTGCCAAGTTCGTGTTCCTGCTAGTACTGTTTTCCACCTTCGGTCCCTTCATTTCGAACTGGTATGTGACTCAAATCTTCTTCTTTTCCATTCATTTTGTATTGTATTGTAATACATAGGACAGTATATGTGTTTTTCAAAAATACTTTCTTGTAGTTTCCATGGGAAATAACCACTTAGTAGAACCACTAGATTTACGAACAATCTATGAAACGACACTTTTGATCCAAAATAATACTCCAACCAAACTAGGATCTTGTTTGTTTTAGGCGCAAGCCCAGCCAAGCTGGATAACCCTTCTACCAACCGGACTAAAACTTCACGCCATACCTGTAATTGCAATCAATTTAAGAACCTTCTGTATCATTTAGCCGGGCTAGCGAACTGTATTAGATTTGCGCACTACCGTACTAGGAAGCCTTTACCAACGTCCGAGCTATAAGGGGGCCAAACCTGCTCTCTGACTTAGTCAAAACCGAACTAAGAATGTTGCACCCTAAGCTTCAACCAGGATACGAACCTCTCATTTACTTAACCGGGCTAAAGTCCTTCGCTTCAACCTAGCTAAGGACGGATAGCATCCTACGTAACCGAGCTAGGACTCCATTTATTTTGCCTTTGTTTCTTTTAGCACGATCCAACGATCTGTGCTTAACACCTTTCTTTTTCATTTTGCAGACTTAGGTTGGCCAGGCATTCCCTTGAACGCTCAACCGAGATACTCCGCGTCATCTCACCACCGAGCCAGTACTCCAGTTAATTTATACATAACTTAAGACCACATGGGTAAATATAGGTTTTTAGTAAACTCTCCTAGGGCTATGGCCGAGTTCCGAAGGGACTACCATATCCCTGATGATGTCCACCTTAGTTTAGTCGAACTAGATACCACTCTCTGGGGAAAACCGGGCTTTGTTCCCTTCACCCTTCTTTCTATTGTAGAAACCGGACTTCGATTCCTAGTATAGCCCCTTCTTTGTGGTTTCCTCAGACAAACCAGACTTTGCCCTACCCAACTTTCCACCAATTCTTACTGAACAATAAATGGCATCGCCAAGCTAAATCGCCGGCTTGGCCTCAACCTCGGTTTAGCCGAGCTATTTCACCGGTACTCTCTAGGCCAGAATGAAGATGGCTAGGTTTATTATTTAAGAATAAGACGTCGCCGAGAGAAGATAATAAAGAACACCCCAGACAAAGATGTAAATGACGACAATTTTTTCTGGGTTTCTGGTAACTTTGAAGACCAAGAAGCCCAAATACCAGGAGACCGCATCAACTGGAATAAAGGAGTAGCCGGTATAATTACCTCGGCTTAGTTTTGTGCTTTCTTCACTTCGTTGGTCTCATTTTCAACCGTACTAACTGTTGTCTTTTTTCTTTATGCAGACTTGAAACATCTCAAGTCCCAGTATAGCTACCCCAATCTTGACGCACTCCACGCCGCACTGAGATATCCCAATCGAGGTTGGGCCGAGCTACTCAACTTTGAGCCGACGTATAGATACAGCAGCAGGCGGAAGACCAGGGTGACAGACTTCCTCTTGGAGCCTTCGCCAGAACCAGATCCAACCTTGCCTCAAATCAACCTGATCCCATTAACTGCAGAACAAGAAATGGCTAAGAAAATAGCAGTAAGGGCCCTCATCACCGAAACAAACCAACCCGAGGTACCACAAGCCGGTCAAACACAAGAGGCCGTGGTAGCCCTTCCAACCTCTCAGCCTTCATCATCTCGGCCAAGCAAGCATGTTCGGACTTCCACAACCAAGTCATGCCTTGTTGACAAGAATGAAACCTTGCTGCCCCAAACCACACCACCAAGCCCACGACCTAAGCACTCTGATCGAGATAGCTCTTCTGAGTGGGTACCAAAGATTACCTTTAAGAACCACGCTGTTACTAACACTGATTCAATCGTGGCAGACAAAGATCACTCACTTGCCTTTAACCTTGCAAAAAGTGTGTGTCTGCCACCTGACATGGAACACCACGACCACCTTACCGAGCTAAAAGCCATCCGCTCGGCCACAAAATCGATAGTGTTGGTGAGTACTTTTCTTTTTGCTTTCTCATTTTGCGCATCTGTTTACTCGGTTTTACTCAAAATTGTTTATCTCTTCCTTTGCAGGCCCTACAGAAGAACCACATTGCTCACATGCGCATGCTGGAACTTCAAAAGACCACAAGGCAGGCCATGGAAAAGGCCAATGCTAAATCGGCCGAGCTAGAAGAGGCCAAGAAGAAAATGACCGAGCTACATACCGAGATGGCCCGCCTGACCGGTCTTGTCAGCTCGATTGAAGCAGATAAACAAAAGGTTGCGGCCGTGCTGAAAGACAAATATCTGCACGAGCTGGCCAAGCTCGAGGAAAAGAAGAATGCTAAGATTGCTCGGTTAGAGAAGAATGTGGAAGACGCTGAAGACCGGGGTTACAAGGAGGGTGAAGCCACGTATATCCTGTAGTGCGAAGCTGCCAAGGATGTATTTTTCAAATGTGGGTGGAAGGTGGCTGTGGCCAAGCTCGGTCATGGCCAAGAGACCGAGGTCTTCAAAAACCCTCCTCCACATTACATACTGAGCTACATGGTGGAGTATGCTACAGCCATTCAACAAAAATTTCTTCAAGAAGGGAAAGACGAGAAGGATCCTGCTCTTGAAGCCAACACCTAGCCCGGTCGTCAATCTATCTCTCCCACTCCAGTGGTCTTCATCCCACCTTCACCGGTTGTGACTAACATGGTGCCTTCGACCGAGCTTGACCAAGGTGTGCTTGCCACAACCGAGCTACCTCTGGGTGAAGCTCGGGTTAATCTGGACGCCGACCTAGAAGACCTTTTCTCCTGACTTTTCTTTTCTTTGTTTTAACAAAAAAGTTTGTAACCAGGCTGAGGCCCCACCTCATGTACTGTTGATAATTTTGAATGAAATCTTCTTTTGATCAACTGTTTGTTCGGTTAACTCTATGTTTGTTTCTCTTACCATAAATGCATGAAGTATAACATTTTCTGGTCGAGATACCTATCTCGGTCTTAACCTTATAATCTGTTTTGCCATTCCAGCCAACCACTCTTTAACCTAGATCCTTATCTTGGCTGAAAAGTACTAAAAGTTAGTTATTCCAGCCAACCACTCTTTAGCCTAGATCCTTATCTCGGCTGAAGAGTACTAAAAGTTGGTTATTCCAGCCGACCTCTTCAACCTAGATCCTGATCTTGGCTGAAGAGAGCTCAAAGTTGGTTATTCCGGCCAACTCTGAGTAAAGTGTTTGGTTATTCTGGCCAAACTTCCTACAGCCCAGATCCTTATCTCGACTTAGAAGAAGTAAGTGTTGGTTTTTACAACCAACATCTTCAGCCTAGATCCTGATCTTGGCTGAAGAGAGCTCAAAGTGGGTTATTCCTGCCAACCTTGAGTGAAGTGTTTGGTTATTCCTGCCAAACGTCCTGCAGCCTAGATCCTTATCTTGGCTTAGGAGAAGTGTTGATTTTTTCAGCCAACCTCTTTAGCCTAGATCCTGATCTTGGCTGAAGAGAGCTCAAAGTTGGTTATTCCTACCAACCTAGAGTGAAGTGTTTGGTTTTTCCTGCCAAACGTTAGATCCTTATCTTGGCTTAGGAAAAGTGTTGGTTTTTCCAGCCAACCTCTTCAGCCTAGGTCCTGATCTTGGCTGAAGAGAGCTCAAAGTTGGTTATTCCGGCCAACTCTGCTTTCAATGCCCTAGCTTACTAAAACAACTTTTACAGCAGAAAACAATTATACTGAAACGAAATTACTTGTTTTATTGAAAAATGAAAAATTATAGGTACTTTAAAGAAAAGCTAAAAATAAAATAGCTTGAGATTGGCAGTGTTCCATGGCCTGGGAATGGCCTTGCTGTCTTTATCATCCAAGTGGTATGCCCCTTTTCCTGCTAATCCAACCACTTTGTAAGGTCCTTCCCAATTAAGCCCTAACTTGCCATCTCCGGGGACCAGGGTGTTTCCCATTACTTTGCGCAGCACCCAATCTCCAATCTTGAATTGCCTCGGATGTACTGTCTTGTTATATTTTTTGAATAATTCCTGCTAGTATGAGGTAATGTGTACCAATGCTCTTTCTCTTCTTTTTTCTGCAAGGTCGAGCTTCAATGCTATGGCTTCTTCATTTAAGTCTGGATCAAAGTTTTCACTTCTAATAGTGGGGGGGCCAACTTCTAGTGGGATTATTGCTTCCATGCCATAGGCCAAGGAAAAAGGTGTTTCTCCAGTAGACCGCCGAGGTGTGGTACAGTAAGCCCATAAAACATGAGGAAGCTCCTCAGCCTACTTTCCTTTTACTTTCTCTAACCTTTTCTTCAATCCATCCAAGACGACTTTGTTTGATGCTTCTGCCTGGCCATTTGCTTGGAGGCATGCTGGTGTAGAATTGTAAAATTCTATCTTGTATTCCTCACAAAAGCCTCTAAAAATTTTGCCATCGAACTGAGTGCCGTTGTCTAATATTAGAGCCTTGGGTATGCCGAACCGAGTGATGATATTCTGCCAGACGAACTTCTTCACATCTTTCTCTTTTATTGAAGCGAGTGCTTCTGCTTCCACCCATTTTGTAAAGTAGTCTGTTGCCGCAAGAAAGAACTTTCTGTTGCCGGGCGCCATTGGAAGTGGTCCTACTATGTCCAAGCCCCATATTGCGAAGGGCCATGGGCTAGTTAATGGTAGAAGCTCTCAAGCTGGTTGATGTATTTGGTGTACGAACTTCTGACATTTCTCGCATTTCTTCACATACTTCTCTGAATCTGCTTGCATGTAAGGCCACCAATATCCTTGCGAAATTGCTCTGTAGGCCAATGATCTTCCCCCTTGGTGGCTTCTGCATACGCCTTCGTGTATCTCGAACAAGAATGCCTCAACCTTGCTAGGATGGACACATTTCAAGTAAGGTCCTGTGAAGGATTTTTTGTACAAGGCCATTGATGGGGAGAGCCAAAATCGCTGTGAATTTGCTCTTATTTTGTTGGCCTCTTTCTTCTCTTCGGGTAAGACGCCGTCTTTTAAGAATGCTATAATGGGATCCATCTATGAAGGGCCTAGTTCAGCGCAACATACATCTGTTACTTCGGGTTCTTCAATGCTTGGTCTTAGTAGGAAGTTGATCAGTAATGGATATGGAATGGATGTATCTGCCATCGAAGCGAAGCCCGCTAGTTCGTCTGCTCTACTGCTTTCTTCACGGCCAACTTGCTCTATCCGCACTACTTCGAACTTCATGATCTCTTTTCTGACTAACTCTTGGTACTTAGCCATCCTCTCATCTTTTGCCTCGTAGTCGCCTGAAATCTAGTTTACTACCAGCTGGGAGTCACTGTAAACCATTAGCTTGGTGGCCTTCATGAAGAGTGCTGATTTTAGGCCTGCTAAGAGTGCTTCATACTCCGCCTCGTTGTTTGATACTGGGAATCCTAGGTTGACTGTTTGTTCCGCTACTAGGCCATCTGGTGAGATGAGAACTATGCCAAGTCCTGCACCGTACCTGTTAGATGCTCCGTCCACAAAGAGCTTCTACATCTCTCCAATGAATAGCTTCCAGCAAGTTGAAGGGTCGGATGATGTTTTTGGGTCATGAGTGTTGCTGATGTTTTCTTCCAAGTCCACACCTACTGTTTGCCCCTCATTATCAGACTATACCAAGTTTTTGTTTACTGATGAGTCTTTGTCTGGTGCAGCATGGTTTGCCTCTTCTGTACTTTCCTCAATCCGATATGCCTTGGGATGTGGCTGAATATCCTGTATTAGGGGTTGTGCATTTCCTGCAGCACTTTTCGTCCCCATTTCGATTATACCAGTCAAGTCAATTGGGCAGATGTGATGGCTTCCTGGCGTGAACTCTGCCACAAAGTCTGTCTAAGCTTAAGCTTTTATTACAGTTCTGGGTTGAAACTTGATATCATATTGTCCCAATTCCACCGCCCACTTCAAGATTCGCCCAAAAAAGTTCCCCCTCTCAAACAAAGCTTTTAATGGGAAAGCTGTTAGGACAATTATGGTGTGGGCGTGGAAATAATGCGACAGTTTCCTAGAGGCCATCATCAGGGCTAAAGCTAGTTTTTCCAATGGTAAGTACCTGGTTTCTACGCCCAGCAAGGTCTTGCTGACATAAAAGATAGGCAGGTGTTGGATTCCTTCCGCTCTGACCAACACCGCGCTGACTGCATGCTGTGAAATTGCCAGGTACAAAAAGAGCTCTTCTCCAGGTATTGGCGTTACCAGCAACGGTGGAGAAGACATGTATTCTTTCAGGCTTTCCAGGGCGCAGTCGCATTCTTCATCCCACTCAAACTTGGCCTTTAGTGCTTTGAAGAACGGTCGACATCTGTCTGACGACCGACTTATGAACCGGTTGAGCGCAACTGCCATGCCAGTGAGATTCTGCACTTCTTTTACTGAGCTGGGCCTCTCTAGATCCTGGTTTTCTTTGATCTAAGAGGGGTTTGCCTCAATACCTCGGTTGGTCACCAGGAAGCCTAGGAATTTGTCTAATCCTACGCTGAATGCACATTTGAATGCATTAAGGCGCAACTTATTCTTCTTTAGGATCTGAAACATTTCACCTAGGTCCCTAAGATGGTCCTTCTCATCCTTGCTCTTGACCACCATGTCGTCTATGTAAGCCTCCATTGTTCTGCCTAACAATGGCTCAAATATCTTGGTGATCATCCGTTGGAATGTTGCCCCTGCGTTCTTTAGGCCAAAGGGCATGACCTTATAACAGTACAATCCTCTAGGTGTTGTAAAGGATGTGACCTCCTAGTCTGATTCATACATAGCGATCTGATGGTAACCTCTGTACGCATCGAGGAAGCTAAGTCGATTATGTCCTGCCGTCAGGTCTACCAGTTGGTCTATCCGTGGTAGGGGAAAGCTATCTTTTGGGCATGCCTTGTTGACTGTTTTGTAGTCCACGCAGACACGCCATTTTTCATTCTTCTTTGACACTACTACTGTATTGGATATCCACTTGGGATAGTGCACTTCTCTGATAGCTCCTACCTCTAAAAGGTTTTCCACTTCTTCTGCTACTATCTCGGCGTAGTGGAGTGCTGATCTACGAGTACGCTGTATAATTGGTCTGGCAGTTGGATGGACATTTAATTGGTGACAGATGAAGTTTGGGTCAATGCCAAGCATGTCATACGGCGTCCAGATGAACACTTCGATGTTAGAGGTTAAGAATTTCATGACCTCTATTCTCTCAGTGCTGGATATAGATGAGCCGAGCAAAAAGAACTTTTCTGGGTTCTTTTTATCTATCCTTACCTGTACCAAGTCTTCCACTGCCTTCTATTTAGCGACTTTGCCAACATCCGCAAACAATTCATTACTTTCAGGTTCTTCCACCATCTGTACATATCCTTTGGCAGCTTGGCTGCCATTTACTGTGACGAAGTACTGTTTTGACATAATTTGGTCTCCAAAGACCTCTTCAATCACTCCGGCTTCGTTGGGGAACCGCAATACTTGATGGTAGGTTGATGCTACCAATCGCATGGCATACAACCATGTCCTTCCCAAGATTATGTTGTAGGTGGAAGAGACTTTCAATACCCAGAACTCCACCTGTTTTGTCATGGTTCCTGCTTTGACTGGAAGGATTATCTTGTCTACTGGCCACTCTGGCATTGAATTGAATCCGATCAGGGGAGATGTTGCAGGTGCCATGTCTTTGTCCTCCAGTTTCAGTTGTTTGAAGGTTTCATAATACATTATCTCACATGAGCTTCCTTGGTCGATCAAAATCTGTTTGACGTCGAAATTCTTGACGCGTAGAGTGACAACCAATGCATCATTGTGAGGGCAATATATCCTCGCTAAATCTTTGTCTGAAAAAGATATGACATTGGTGGCCTCTGTTCTTCCCTTTTTATTGGTAGGTTGTGCACTTAATACCTCCCTTAAGTGCTCATCCTTTTTTAGCATTCCCCTAAGCTCACATACCCGCTCAGGTTCAAATACTCCATGTATTACGTTAATTACACCTTGAGGTGGAGCGTCAACAGGCATCCCGTTTGGGATGTTGTGGTTCTGGGGGGCTGGTTGTGTTCCTCCTTCTATGTATTGGTCTAGGTGCCTAGCCGCCACTAACTCCTCCAAATGCTGTCTCAACGGCTTGCAATTTTCAGTGCGGTGCCCCTTTTCATCATGGAAGGTACACCGGGACTTTTCGTCATAGTTCTTTTGTGCTTCTCCCAACTTAGCTGGCCATCGGACGAAAGGTTCTTCTCGTATCTCACTTAGGATTCGGTAGATTGGTTTTTTGAACACCATGGTAATGGCAGTGCAAACTCTTAACCACCTTTTGTCTAGGTCTTCTCTGTTAGCCCGCCTGCCTTCTACCGTATTGACTTTTGCCATAGTCTTTTTAGTTGGCATTGCCGCTGTGCCAGATTTTGTTTTAGCACGGGTGCCATTTTCCTCCACGCGAATATGTTGATGCACTTGCTCTATTAAGGCCTCCATCGTGAGGGGTGGCGTCATAGTAATCGATTCCCTCAACTTGTTTCCGACTGGCAGACCCCGTTTGTATTGTGCAATGGCAACGTTTGTAGGGCAATCCCCAATTTGGTTGAAGGTCTCCCAATAACGACTGTTGTAGGATCTCAACGTCTCCTTGTCGCCCATGTCAATGGAGAGTAACTGGTCGATCTCCACTGGTGTTTTGGTGTTCGTCTTGAATCTAGTCACGAACGCCTTTGCCAACTATGCCCATGAGGCGATGCTACCTTCTGGTAGCCTTTCGAACCAGGTTAAACCTAGGTCGCCCAGGCTCGATAGGGACAGGATACACATTAAGGCCTCGTTCTGCTTGTATACTGCCATAACCTGGGGAAAGTGACTTAGGTGTATGTAGGGGTCTGTCTTCCCTTCATAAGTAGTGAATTTGGACTGGAGAAAGCCCGAAGGTAGTGGTGCGTTCTCAATTACCGGAATGAACGGCGAGCTCTGCAATATTGCTAATGCTTTGTCTATTGGTTCATAAGCAAGGCGCGGTATTGGCATTCCTACCTCGACGCTCCCATGCGTCCGAGGGGCCAACCGCTAAAAGGCTGAAACTCAGCGCGGGTCACGTGCCCTGGTATCTTCCTTCCATCGTGCCCTTTCTTCAAGCACAGTTCGCAAGTCAGATGATCTAGGCAACTCCGTATGCCTAGATGACATATGGTGCGTTTGCGAGGGCCAATAGGTGCTTCCCTCAATATATGACCTCTCTGTTCTCGTTCTCTCAGACCTGGAGTAACGAGTCTTGGAAGTCCTTGATTGAGTGTCGCCTGTTCTGAGTCTCCTACTCTCTGCTTGCAATGGTGTGGTATGCCTACCGCCATCTTCCGAGTGGCGATGAGGCGTGTTGCCTTTGCGTCCCTCTCCTATCGCCACCCCTTTTCCTTTTATCTGGCGCTTCATTGATTCCATGTCTGCCGCCATCTTCCTTATTAACTCGTCCTGTTCCTTTACGCGATCCTCCAGGACTTGAGGGTCCAACCTCCGCCTCTGTCGTTCAGGACTTTGAGAGCAACGGGGGCTGTTAGCCCACCTCCCCCTTGCATCCCTCCGGGGGTTTTGTCACTGAGGCTTTAAATCAGCCATGGAAGGGATAAAGGGCAGACCTTCGCACCTCCCACCCCCCTCCGGGGTTTGCCCATCAATGGCAGACTGCGGCAAGTCTTCATTGTGCGTCATTACTTCCAACTAGCAAGGAAAACTTGATCAAGAGGTTTTGTTCTTTCTGGAATTCCCACAGACGGCGTCAATTGTACGAGCAAGAAATAATGTTCTCGTATAATCCTGTTGATCAAGTCGGCGCTCCTCCAAACGTCGTCGCTTTATTCCTTGAAAACACAAACATGAGCTAGCCGGCGGGTGTGTGCCGGATACCTCTCCGATGCCTAAGTCAGCAAAATAAATAAATAGACAAAAGCTCTGTGTATTCAGGAATCAAAGTTGTGTTACCTCTACATAGGTGGTGATATGAGCTTTCATAGGTTTCGCATAGCACAATCCTAGTAGGACTCTTATTCCTCCATGTAGAGTCCTCCTAGGAATCACACTCCTGAAAGATAATGCTTATCCTTTCACACCCCCCTCATTGCATAAACCAAGTGAGATGGTTCTAGCTCGATGGTATGACCAAACAACCGAGCTAGTGCTGCCACACTCAAGTGGCAGGTTAGACCGAGCTCTGCCTAGCTCGGGTCTTTCCTTCACCGCTTGTACCTCAGTTAGGCATACTCCAACTGAGCTATTTACTTCAGACTGATCGAACCATGCCCAGTGACGGCCTTAGCTCGGCGCTACTATGCGCGATGCTTAGCTCGGTCCAACTTCGCCTGGGTCCAACTCGTTAGCTCAAAGACCGGGTTATGTCATCCCTTTACCCGGCCCATTTATGCGGCCCATCTTACAAAAAGGCCTTTAGCTCGGCCTAATTATAAATTACCCTCGCACTCTCTATCTTGATTTCCTCTATCAATGACACATACATATAAATTATTCTCCATAATCATTTTCTCCATAACTTGAATAATACTTACATAGTTCTTATAACATTTAAAAAGCTTAAATCAAGATAAGAATTTCGTAAGATTATAAAAATTATATAAGAAAATATTTTTAATCCATTTTATTTATTAAAAAAATGATGACAAATTATTTGAATTGTTCTTGAAGAAATATAATAAATGATAACTTAATCATTATATACCAACAAAAACATTATATATGTTACTCAATAAAAAAAATGATTGAATGGAACTAAAGCCATGGACATTGACTTAAATTATATGGAGTCTAAATTGATAATATAATCTAATCAACTAATAATAACAGAGAGATATTGACAAATATGTAGTACTTTCCTACCATTTTTGTATTATATTTATTAATTTATATCATATTAAAGTTTTACTCGTCTCGATCTTTGAATAAAATAAGTACCGAGAAAACAAATTTAATAAGAAATTGGTTATAAACTTTATTTTTAAAAAACAAAAATTTCAAAGAGAGAATTTAGGATGGGATTGAAGAAATATTATAACAAATGACAGCCTTATAAAAAAAACGAAAAAGAAAAAGAAAAAATACATAGCAATGATCTAATACATATTATTTTTAACAACTAAAAGAAAGAACATCAAATTATTACCCTGGATAAATATAGTGAAGAAAATTAATTTTGTGAAATTTTGTGCTGCCTCCTCTCTTACAGCCTTCATTATTTCATTATTAATATTGTTCTCATTTAGAGCCAACTATTTATTTTATTTTATATCTTTATCACTTGGTAGATAATAACGAATAATAAAAATTATAAAGAGAATGTTAAGAATTTAATAGGAGATAAAAGTTATAAATAATGACATTTCATAAGATAAAAAATTCAAAATAAAAAAAAGGATAATATGTGATAGAAGGAGAAAAAAATATAAGTAAATCAAAATAAAGATTTAGATAGATATGTTTTTGATAGATACAGATTAATAAATCATATCTTTATTTAAATTTTATTGTTTTAATTTTTTGTAAATCAATTATTTAATCTTTATTTTTATCTTTATCTATAGACCACGAAATTAATTTTTATGAATTATTTATCAATTTTTATATGTTTATTTAATTATAAGTCATGAAATCAATTTTTTTAAATAATTCTTTTAATTTTTATCTTTATCTATATCTATAGGTCATGAAATAATTTTTCATAAATTATTTATGAATTTTTATATGTTTATCTATAATGAAATTAATTGAAGTACAAAATGAAGGTAAAAAAAAAAGAGTAATTTCAATTTTTTTTAAATCAATTTTTTAACATTTATCTTTATCTCATGAAATTAATTTTTATAAGTTATTTACCAATTTTTATAAGTTCATTTATGGGAAGAAATTTTAAATTATCTATAAGTTATGAAATTAATTTTTTTAAAGTAATTATTTAATTTTTATCTTTATCTGTAGACCATGAAATTAATTTTCATAAATTATTTATTAATTTTTATATGTTTACCTATATGGAGGAATTTTGAAATTCAAATCTTTATCCATAAACCATGAAATTAATTTTCATTTTAATTAATTAAACAAATAGAAAATGAAGAAAATCAATTATTTAATCTTTATCTTTATATATAGACAACGAAATTAATTTTATGAATTATTTATCAATTTTTATATGTTTATTTATCTATAAGTCATGAAATCAATTTTTTTTAAATAATTATTTTAATTTTTATCTTTGTCTTCATGTCATGAAATAATTTTTCATAAATTATTTATGAATTTTTATATGTTTATCTATAATAAAATTAATTAAAATACAAAATGAAGGGCAAAAAAAGGAGTAATATCATTTTTTTAAAATCAATTTTTTAACATTTATCTTTATCTATAAGTCATGAAATTAATTTTTATAAGTTATTTATCAATTTTTATAAGTTCATTTATGGGAAGAAATTTTAAATTATCTATAAGATATGATATTAATTTTTTTAAATTAATTATTTAATTTTTATCTTTATCTGGAGACCATGAAATTAATTTTCATAAATTATTTATTAATTTTTATATGTTTACCTATATGGAGGAATTTTGAAATTCAAATCTTTATTCATAGACCATGAAATTAATTTTCATTTTAATTAATCAAACAAATAAAAAATGGAGGAAAATAAAAAATATGAAAGACAATCCAAGAGTGTTGAAAACATAAAAGACAATCAATTGCCACGTAGGAAAGAGAAAACTTTAAAATTAAGAGAATTTAAGAATGAATATTTGGAGACTTTTGCCAATACACCATGAAATTAATTTTCATTTTAATTAATCAAACAAATAGAAAATGGAGGAAAATAGAAAACATGAAAGACAATCAAAGAGGGTTGCTACGTAGGAAAGAGAGAACTTTAATATTATAAGAATTTAGTAATGAATATTTGAAGACTTTTGCCAATATAACTACATTTGATTATATATATAGTATAGATATAGATACATAGATAACCATCCAAAAATATTAACAAAAACTATCACTCATTACATGATTATCATTTAAACACATACTAAAAATTAATTTGGTAAAAAAATAAAAATATAAAAGATTTATTATTTTTATATAATTTTATTCTTGGTGGGTAGAAATAATTTTTTGATATTTATATTGTCAAATTAGTTTATATTTTATCAAATTAACAACTTTGCTCTTGAAGTGGAACAGGATTGTATTCAATTATTCTTATTTAAAACGAGATTTTAAATTTAAGATTAAATGTATCATAATTAAAAGATCAAAAATTAAAATAATACAAATTCTAAATTACAGTAACAGTTAGAGATTGTTTGGGATGATCTAAATAAGTGTACTTTTTATCATTTTACAAAAAGATGTGCAAAAAAATAAAGAGATAATGTGATTAAAAAAAAAAAAAAGATAGAAAGATAGATTATTTAGGGCTTCCCATACTAGACCTTAGTGTAATTTGCCTATACAAGAATATCACTAATCTTTGGAACTCAATTGGAACGAATTATATTTCGATGCCACTAAAATTTACCACTATGGGCTGCACCAAAATGGGCCCAATTTCGGCCCAAAATCATGATAAAGGTTAGGCAAAAGAAGACATACAAAAAGAATGCAGAAAAGCATATTGTAAGTGTTAATTACAAATTTTTTTCTCACCAAAATATGAGTTTTGTATCATTTTACTTATCTATATATAATAAGTGTTTTAATTTGATTTCTCAATATTTAAATTGTATCAATATAGCCCCTAATATATTAAAAAGATGTTTTAATTTGATTCTTTAACCAAATTCCATTAATAAATGTCGTTAAAGTCAAGAATAAATGTGTAATTTTATATATCAAAATGACATAGATTATCTATTTTGGAGACTAAAGTGTACTTTTTTAAAGTAAGTTTTAACTTAAATGACACATCATATATTTTTGGGATTAAAAGAGTAACTTTTTAAATGAGTTTTCACATTTTTAATTGTATCGGTCAACCGAATTAAATTGAGAGGCTTAATTGAAACATTAATTTTTTATAGATTGCGAACTAAATTGACACAATTTAAACACTAGAGACTAAATTGAAACATTTTTTCATACATTAAAAATTAAATTGACACAATTTAAATACAATAAAACCAAAATGACACAAATCTCATATTTAGTGACCAAAAATGTAACTAACCCACACAGTTGTTAGCCATTGAAGAGAGGAAAGCAAAGAAGAAGATGATATACGGGGGAATGGAGTCTGCATAGTAGCAATAGGATTTTTTATGCCTCAAACTAAACGTTAAAATAAAGTTTTATTCTATTATGCCTGTTAAAATTTGAAACTTTCGACAATAAGTCGTAAACAACCGACTAAATTGTTTAATGATTAAGCCACCTCTACTAACAAAGCCAGCTTCGATTTTGGAATCAATCGTTGCCAACTACCTCTTTGATTTCCTTTAAAAAGAAATTGGAAACTTATTCTCACACAAAAAGTATCATTTCATTCTCAAAAAAAAAAAAACATGGACATGCTTGAAGTTACAAGAACGTCAAAAGTGAAATCTAATCACCATACTCTCTTACAAAGAGTAACAATTAATGTCCCTCTATATCCAGTCAATCTGTTTTCTGATATTCACTCCTGTGTGTGTGAAATGCAAAACATTGGTATAATGCATAATTCAGAAATAAGTAGCCCTCTGCTTCCATTTTCATTCTTCAGTACCAGACCGGTATTTTCTGGCAGTAATTCTAGCCGCCACTGTCAGACTCGCCTTTATTTTTCTCGATCATTAAGATCACAATAATCCAAAATCGTAATTCTCAAGCACTTAACAACATTTTCATCACTAGTTCATTCCATGAATCTATCGGGCCAGGCAAGCACCAATGCAGACAATCATTTTGAACTTTAGCATTTTTATCCGCGGCAAAGGGCTGGAATTGCCTATATACCCCCGGGTGCCCATCTGGTCTCAACAACGAAAGACGCGTTGTGTCCAATAGTTTCAAACTCATCCCCTGTGCAGACCCCATGGCCACTACCTCCTCAAACTCTTCTAACTCAATGTTATGCATTGTCGTGTCAATGTTGTCTAGTGCAACCTCGCCTTCTTCAAATGGCGTGGTTCTATTGCAATAACCCCCGCTAAACCATTCTCCGTTCTCAAAGTGATCCGGCGTGGCAGTTCTAAAGAATACATGTGCTTTGTGTTTTGAACTCGTGATGAATTTGAAAATAAATTTTAAGGCTTTGCGATAGGAGTAGTCAAGTCCTAACTCTGTTAGGTTTTTACTGGGGCAATAATGGCAACCTTGGATTGTGTTGTTCTCATAATAGATCGCGGTTTTAAGAAACCATTTCCCCCCGGCAATTATTACATAATCAAAATTCTTGTATTGTTTGGTCCATAACGTGTCGAGTTTGTCAAGATGTAGTTGAATGGCAGCTGATGAAACCCCGTTAATGTCTTCGAAAATAGCGGCTTTTACAAGGAACGGGGTCCAAATTACTGAAAGAGTAAAGTTATGAGAAGGGAAATGCCATCTTTTAGATTTGTACTCCTTGTCGTGGTAGACCTCAATTGCTTCTTCCACCTGCACAAAATATTTAGTAAAACTTCATCAATTTCGCAATCCTTGATGCCAAATTATTCCTAAATAACTTAATGTGTAGTTGCGTTTAGTATAGATCAAGACTCGTAACTTGATTATTTACTCACTCCATAAGTGGAAAAACTTGTAGAAAACATGTTTCTCAATGATACACAATTTTCATGAAACTTTTATTTCATAGAACTGAATTCTTATTCTTATGAAGAACGACGTTTATTCAAACAAAAAACCGAATGTTTCCTATATGCTTTAGTAGTTGTACATTATTATTATTATTATGTTAGGATGTTAGAAGATTAGTAGAATTAAATTACTACAGCAGGCTGATGCCACTCTATTAATTTGAACCTGAGATCTCAGGTGCCTCCTCATGACTACTTGGATTAGAGCCCGGGTCACTTGGTTGTGCACTCAAACAAGAAATTTTCCAAGTACAAATCAAAATTTTCATACACCATTTTTGCCTAGAAATTTTGCAATAATTGTGTGCACCGGTAATTAGAGAAACAGAAAATCATTATCAATAAACAACTAGCAAAGCCAAGCACAAATTAGAAATTTTAGTGGCTAATCTAAATTACTAAACAAGTATTGCATTTTTTTTTTTTCTTTTGTTGAGAAATTTGAAATGTTACCTGTGACAAAGTGCAAAGCAAAGATTGAACATGATTGCGTGAAATTGAATCACCGATGAAGGCCCATGATTTATTTCGCATCAAATTTAGAAACCTCTTTGGATCGAACTTGGGCAACTCGCAGTCCCGTGGCTTCCACCTCCAGTAGAGATACTCCGAGTCAGGGCGGCCATTTTTCATACAATTTTGATGAGCTTCAATGTCGCGGCAGCTCTGGTTAGTGTAATATGGACCGGACGGATCTGGAATCCAATGTCCGGTAAATATATCGCATTCAGTTGTGACTAGATTATCAAGTGAAACTAATATTAGTTTAACACAAACCAATTCAAAGAGAGGAGTAGAGATATAAACAAAGATATAAAAAAGATCGCGTCCAGTGCACAGGGCTCCCATTTACAGTATAGTTAAAGATATACCAGTATTTAATAACTCAAAATACCACCAACCAAATAGAAAGAACAATTGTATACAACCTCAATTCTGCTTAAATTGTGCCAAAGAAACTATTTTCAGTTCAACACAAATGAATTTAGAGGATGTTCGGGAACTTCTAAATATGTTCAAGTTAAGAGGAGATCAAATCCACCATGCTGAATGAAGATTACAGGGTTTTGAATCTCTCAACTCGATCGCTCTAAATCACTGCGTAAAAAATCTTTTATACTCTCCCAAAATAATGGTCTCTTTTGATAAATCTAACCTTTTTTTTAATTGTACAATTATTATAATTTAAATAAATTGATTTTTCAGAATTATACTTTGATAGTACATTTTTTTAAAGAATGTCAATGACATAATTATACATTTTATATTGTTAATGAATTTAAAAGAAAAGCAAAATAAAAAATTTATATTATTTTTGTACCTAATTTTTAAAAAATGACTAATATTTTAAGATAAAAATAAATAAAATAAGAAACTAATATTTTAAAACGAAAAAAATAGTATATATATAGGTGTACAATAAAAATACAACAAACCTCACAACATTCCTATCAAACTCAACACCACCAACCACCAAACATGGAGAACATAAACATTATGGGTGTATTTGGTTTGTGTTTGTAGAGTAGTTTTTGAGATAAAAAGTACGAAAACTTGTTTGGTTTGCTTTTTTTGAGAAACGGTTATGAAAAAAAAAAAAAACTTGAGATTTTTTCAGAAAAATTTGTTTAGTTTGATTACTTTTAAAAATTTGTTTGTAGAGAATTTTTTTCAAAATTTTTTTTGAAAAACAAACCGAACAAAGCCATATATTTTTCTTCTATTTATTTATAAAAGACAGATCAATTGATATTTTACTCTTCTCAACCCTGTTTTAACTCGAGTTTTGTGTACTAAGACCTCGTTTGGAAACCCTCCTTTTTAGTCAAAAAGTTATTAAATTAGTCAAAAAGTCAACAACCCATACCAAAAAGTCAAAGATTCTCTTTTCTCTCTACTTTTTGCACATCTTTTCGTAAAATGTCAAAAAGTCATCCCAAATATACTAGTTTTTTTTAACTCATATTTTAGTCAAATAGTCAAAAAATTACTAAATTAACATGTTCACAAACGAGGCCAAAATCACTTTATTCATGTAAGAAAAATAAAAATAAAAATAAAAATAAAAATAAAAAATGGTCAAACCAACCCTCCAACAAGGAACAATAAGTAGAAAAATCACCCCAAAAAAAATTTAAAAAATAAAATAAAATAAATAAATAAAATTTAATAAGAGAAAAAATAAACACAGTGTGATTTGAATTTTGTGATTCAAGCATGGCCTTAAGAAACAGGGGAAAAAAATACAACAAACAAACTCTACTCATCATTCTTAACCTCCGTTTGGAAAGGGGATTGGTTTTTTGATTTTTTGACTTTATGGGCTATTTTAGCTTGGATTAAAAAGCTTGGTTTGGAAAAATTTTGACTTTTTGACTTTTTTTTTGTGAGAGAAGAGTGTAATGATTATGGATTAGATGTAATATTTTGTTTGTTATTGTTAAAATAACCAATTTTGTCTTTTGTAACTAAAATAGCCACAAACCAATTTGTCAAACGGACCTTTAGGCTTGTTTTGGAAAGTTGGCTCTTAATTACTTCTTACTGATTTATAGCAAAAGTTAAAAGTTGACTTTTTTTAATTTTTTTTCATTTGAAAAGTTAGTTTTTAGCCACTGATGAAATTACAATTATATCCCTCATGAGTCAGAATGTGTTACATGAGTGAAGTTGTAAATATTTTAAATTAAATGGGATAATTTAGTCATTTTATTATGATTTGATATCATAGACAAATATTAATTAAAAAAATAAAAAAATAATTTTTTACCAACTTTCCAAATTATTTATCTAAAAAAATCAAAAACTTAATTAAAAGTCAAAAAATTATTTTTTACCATTTTCTCAAAAAATAAAAAAATCAAAATTTGATTAAAAATGAAAAAGTTACTTTGGTTTCATTCACCAAAAAATCACCGGAAACCAGTAATTCATTCGCGGAAGGTGACAATGTCTCGTTCTTAACTGGAATCTCGTGCACTGAGTCTACTTTTATTCATATTCAAAAATAGAATAAAAAATGTTCAAAAGAAGGAACAATAAGTTAAAAAAAAAAAAAAAAAAAAGAAATGGCAATTTGTATGATGGAAAATATAATCTTACCCTCTTTACTTTGAATAAGAAACAAAATCCACTCACCATTTTGAGAATCTTGAGTTTCATTCACCGGAAAGTGACCGGAAACCAGATCAGCCGGAGGAGGCAATGTCTTCTCTTCCAGAGCAAGTGATGGATCCGTAGTAGTAGTCTCCGGTGAGAACTGAACAAAGCTTGAAGAAAATAGGCGAAAAGCGAGACCCAATAAGAGAAAACACACAGCAAATTTCACAACAAGACTGCGTTTCTGAGTTGGTGGTGATGATGAAAATGAAAATGAAAATGGGTTTTTGTTTTCCAAATCAAATCTCATTTGTTTCATTTTCACGAAGAAACAAAAGCAAAACAGAGAGCTGTTTTTTCGCAACAAACACTAGCACACAAAAAACAAAAGTAGTTTTGTTTTAGAGATAATAAGGGTTTATTATTACACTATTAACGAGCGTCACTCTACTTCATCATTTAGGCTCGTTTGTTTTCAGCGTAGAATGAAACAGATTATAATGAAAGGATTAAGTAAAGTTATGTTTATTTTAATGATAGTTATTAGTATAGGAATTATTAAATTATTTTTATATAAAATAATAAAACAAATAAAAAAATATAAAAAATTAAACATTAATATTTAAAAAAAATTCTCAATATATAAAAAATAAAAAAAATTCTAATCTCCTCACTATTTTTCTAATATTATCTCCACCTCTTCTATCTCAATCCCCTTTCCAATCTCTATCTATATCACCTCCTCCATCTTAATCCTCTCTCCAACTTTACAAACAAACCCAACACTAAGGGGTTATTTGAGATGATCTAAATAAGTATACTTTTTGACTTTTTACGAAAAAACGTAAAATATGGATTAAGTTTGAAGTGATATGGTAGAGAGATGATATGATTTAAATAAGATAATGTGACTTACAAATAATAGTGACTTTTTAACTTTTTAACTTTTTTAGATTATGCCAAATTAAACCTAAATAACACCACCTCCACCTTAATCTTCTCTCGTCTATTTAACCCCAAAATAAAACGGGCCTTATTAGCTTTTAACTTTAACTATAATATATTACTTTCATCCATACTGTCTATGGGCCAGAAGACCTCTCCAACTAGCCTGCTCTAACTCAATATTTTTAGGATTTTAAAAAAATATTTAAGATTTGTTTGGGATACGAGTTAATTTTTTAATTTTTTAACTATTTTAATTTGAGTTAAAAAGTTCTTGTTTGAAATGAATTTTTTATTTTTTTTAATTTTTGTGAAAAAAAAAATGAAATGATTATGATTTCAATGTGACATTTTATTCTTTTAACTTTCTAACCTATTTTTATTATTTTGTGACTATTTTAGCCCAAAATTAAGATGTCAGACGAAAACTTAGTTCATAGGATCAGACTAAGCTAAGAATTTGAATCCATTTAATTTTCAAATTAAGCTTGAAATAAAGAGTTATTTCGGCTTAATCCGATACTTGTCTACTCATACTCCAGACCATATCACTTTCAAAATGAAGGTATTTTGAAAGATTTTTATAGTTAAGGGGTCTACGTATATGAGTTGAGCGATCCTAGGTATCTTAAAAAATATTTTTTGAAGATAATCATAAAAAAAATTTGACCCTTAGATCACGTATGCAATAAATTATAATGTGTAGTATAAAGATAGAGATTTTTGCATAACTATCATTGTGAAGTTTTTACATGAAACCTAATATTTTTTAGAGTTTATAAATCAGATATAAAATAGTATTTGTTAATAATCGAGGGGTGTCAATGCATTAAGTCAAGAAAAATATTTGATAACTCAAATTCATATAGTTCAAATGGCTTGAATATATTAAGGGGTTGTTTGGAATGACCTAAATAAATGTATTTTTTATTTTTTAACAAAAAAATGTGCAAAAAAATAAAAAAATAATATGCTAAAAAAATAAATTATTTTAAAATTGTCAAACTTAACCTACGACCATATCATTTTATTTCTAAAACGACGCGATTTTAACCTATTCAAATCAAATCATAAAAATTTAAACTATCAAACCTTCTTGTTAGGTCAAATAATAAAGATGAGTTATAAAGTTGTGACAAGTTTAGGTGCATTCATTTGTTCGCAGGTGTAGTTGTAAAGTAGGTACTTTATAGCATAGATAATTGATAAGGGTCTTGTCATGAGGTTGTAATCTCATATTTTTTTTTCATTTAATTTCAAAATTCTTGAATTAAAGAACATTCTAAATATTTTTTGAGTTCTTTTTTCAATCAAATCTAAAAAATGTTGACATTTAAGGTTTGGGTACTTCTAAAAAAGCTAAAAAGTCAAAAAATTACTCAAAAAGTTAAAAAGTTAACACTATTCACCAAAAGTCAACAATTACGGCTGCACAACTCCCAATTCAAATTTTTCCTTACAAATCAATTTTTACAATTTTTTATTACACATTTTTCAATAAAAAGTCAAAAAATTAATCCAAACATCCATATTTTCAACTTCAATTTTTTAGTCCAAAAAGACAAAAAGTACACTTTTTTAGTGTTCCCAAACTTGGCCTAAATCTCTTTTTAATTAATGGCTGAATATTTAGTAAAAATAATAAAGACACATTAAAATGTCACTTCTCTCGAATTTTAGGTCTTAATTTTTCAAATTATTTTTTATGAATTTTAAAACAATATAAAAATCTAAATTATGAATGAACATATAAATTTGTTACGTAAATTGATTTTTCTTAATTTAATTGTAATGAACTAAAAAAATTAAATAATAAGTGGTCAACAAAGGTGGTATTTTATAAGAAAAATAGGTGGGTGCTCGAATTTCGTAGGTCGAAATTTGGGTCGAATTCGAAGAGAGGGAGAGAAGAGAGGAGAAGGAGAAGAGAGGGAGACGGGGTGCTGGTTCTGCCGACGTCCTCGTCGCCTCGCCGTCCTCGCCGCAGCTCCGCCTCTGCCTCTGCCTCGCCGCCACACCTCCGCCCCTGCCTCAGCCCCGAGTTTGTTGGCCCCCTCCCCTCCTCTTCCTTCTTCCTCCCCTCGTCTTCTTCTTCCTTCTGCTGAAAAAAAAAATAAAAAAAATACAAAGATCAAAACGACGTCGTTTTGATCTTTCGACCCATTCGACCCACGAATTTTCGATCTACCAACCGGGGTTGTAGGAGGAAATACAAGGCCATGGATAAATGTCATTGGGCCACTTTAGTATAATTTTTTATAATTAAATTTTTGTGGTTTTGATTAATTTTTGAAAAATTAAAATTTTTATTTTTCAAATTTCTTTTTAGTGATTTTTTAAATATTTTAAGTAAATTTTTTATTTTCTAAATGCACATAATTTAGCTACACATAAAAAGTAAAGTATTTGTGAAAAACTATTCAAAAAATTTAATAAATACATAAGAATACGAAAATATAGTATATTTTTATATTTTTAACTAAAAACAAAAAGATATGAAAAAATAAAAAAATTAAATTTTTAATAAGTGTGCTCAATTTTTTGAAACCAAATAAAGTGATTAATATTAAAAAGAAAATTGAGTAATACTAATGATTATTAATTTTTATCATTATATTTTTTTGTATGAATTTAATTGTCAACACTATATTGAAAATATACATTAGTGATGAAATTTATTATACTAATATTATGGTAAACATAATAATATAATATGCACATAAGGCAAGTATAGGCATTATTGTTAATAATATATTTAACAATCAATATTTCATTTCTTGTTCGTATTGTAAAAAATTGTGATATGAATAAAAAGAAAAATAAAACTTTTAAATTTACTTACAATAATTTAGACTAATCAATATTAGTTATTGATTAGTTTAAAGATCAAAATCTAACACCCAAGCAATATCATATTATTATAAATAAATTTAAGAATCATATTTTAAAAGTCTCTAACATCACTCGAAGCTAAATAGGAGTCTTCCTTGGAATTTGATCATCTCCAATTCATCTCATGTATGTAATTAAATTAGGAATGTAAATTTATAATTATTTGAAAAAAAATAGATCACTACATACCATTAGATAATGTAATGAAATATTTATATTACAAATATAAAATGGAGAGGATTCCCTTTCATGTTTTTATTACATCACATACTTTTGCAACACTTCTTAAAACTAATCTAAACAAAATAAATGAATATTAGCCATTTTTAATTTTGTAAATGTTAAATTTTAAAAGCTAATAAAATTTAGAGATAATATAATATAGGAAAAATTAGTCTAAGGTCCCTCTCCCACTTTTTATAATGGAAGAGATCCACAAAATTGTTTTTTGATGTCTAAGGTTCCTATCCGCCGCCACTTGCCACCACTTGTCATTTCTCACTCTTTTTTATATTTTTAAATTTTTTAAAACATTTTGTCAATTACCAAACGCGTTTATAGTTTATATTTTTCTAAAAATAAATAAAAATCAGTTTGTAAAATTTTTGTAAATATAAACTGAAAACGTAAACGTTACCAAACACATCGTAAGTATTAAAGACTGAATATTGAATTTTTTAAGCTGAAAAACTATTTGATAAAAATTTAAATGTTGAATTAAAAATAAATTATTTAATATGTATAAGATTAAATTTGAAATTTATTATTTACAAATTGTATATTTTAATTTTTATATTATTGTGGTGGTGGTGGTAGTAGTAGTGGTAATGGTAATGGTAGTGGTAGTGACAACAGCAACGGTAGCAATGTTGGTAGTGCTAGCTGTAGCAATGGCGGTGACGTAGTGGTAGTGATAGTGGCAGTGGCAATGGCAGTGGCATGATGGTAGTAGTAATGGTAGTAATAGCAGTGGTAGTGGCGACATGATGGCGGTAGCATGGTGGTGGTGGTGGTGGTGGTGGTGATAGCGGTGGTGGATGATAATGTTGGTAATGGTAACGATGATGATTATAAGTTTATAATAGTATATATCAATACTTATGTTTCGTTTTTATATATTCAGTCAGAATTAAATAAGTTTAATATAACCTAAATTTTGGTTTATATTTTAAGAGGCACTTAAATTTTTAAATGATATCAATTGTGATTATCAAATTGACTTAATTGATTATCACTTAATCAATTTAATTTTAAGTGTTGAATCATATTATTAATAATTTGTTTACTCTAGATTTTATTGAAATTGACAAAAGAGTAATCCAATAGATGGGGGACACCTCAGCACTAAGGGTGTGTTTGATTGAACGGACTGGATAAGGGGGGATTAGAATTCATCGGACTTGAATCTTGGGACTGTGAATCTCCCGGACTATTTGGTTGGATTAAACATATATCCCGTGTTTGTTTTCTCATGGGATTAGATGTCAAGAAATAACTATTTTTAGTGAATCCATTGTTTGGTTGGACGGACTGGATAGAATAAGTAATAACAATATCAAACATATCTTTAATATTTTAATTATTTTTAACTAGATTAAATAAAAAAAAATTATTTTTTTATTTTTTACACACATGTTGATGTACAAATGTTTAGATAAAACATAATTTAAATAAATGAAATTATTTATTGTTGAAATTAAACATTTAATTGTTTAAATAAAACATCTATTAAAACATGTATTAAATTTAAATAATGAAATTAAATAAAACATAAACAAAATTTTAAAATAAAACATCAATAAAATATCTATAAAAAATTATTTTAAAAAATTAAATAAATAAAACATCAATAAAAAGTTGAATAATTTTCTTTTTAAATTAAGACATTTAAATTTTATTGAATTTTACTAAAAATAATACATAATTAAATAGTAGAGAGTCAAAATAGTCATTTCACTACCTAATCTCAACAGTAAATAGTCCGATGAAAATTGTCCTACACACACCCCCCGTGGATAATATAATCCCACATATGGGGATAAGGAGTCCGGCCAAACTCCATGTCTGACGGAATAAAAAAATACAAATACTGAATAAAAAGTTTCCCTCAAATTATAATCTCAACAATGAATAATCTCCTAATTTGTGAATCATACACACCCTAATGTTATATTTGGTTGGGGGATTTAGAGAAAGATTTGGAAAGGAAAATAGAAAAGGTAAGTGAAATGTGAATAAATCATGTTTATATTTCATATAGTTTCACACATTTTTTTTCTTTCTCTTTTTAAATTCTTTTCTAAATTCTCTAACCAAACATAGCATACAGAAAAAGAATATATGTCAATTGGTCTCAAATATTTTACTCTCTGGTTCTGGGTGAATGAAATGGAACAAAGTTCCATGAATGCACATGCCTTTCCTTCCTTACACACACCTTTGATCTACGTTGGGAATTTTTATTTTTTTTTATTTTTTATTTTTTTCAAGATCTACATTCGATTACTATGACTTGCTTTAATCAAATATATTTAATTTAAATAAACATCATGGCTAGAGTTGGAGCACATTTTCCAAGACCATAACACATCATCATATCTCTCACACTTGCACAATTTTTTGATTGCTATTTAATGCGGGATTATGTTACTATAAAAAGCGTGAATGAAAGTGTTAAAAAGTATATTTATTTTAATAAAACGTATTAACTTTAGTAAAAATTATATTATACCTTTTAGTATATTTGCTTGTTTGTTTGTTTGATTTTTTTTTTTTTTTTTGGGGCGCTTGAGAGAAACTTCTTAGTAAAACCCTTTTTTAAATAGTAACCCTTTTAAACATTATTTAGCATCCAAATTGGGATGAAATGCTATGCCGTAAAACATTTTTTAGCACCACAATTGAAGTGGCAAGTATTTTGAAGATATATGAAAATTTTAAAAATATTTTAAAATTTGTGAAAAATGTTTCAATCTTTGTGTCTCATGTGTTTTTTTTTTTTTTTTTTCCTTCCAATTTTTGTACTTTTTTGTACAAGAGACGCTTATTAGTTAGAATTTTTTTTTAACTTTTTATTTTTTTGGTCAATGAGACTTTTATTAAAGAATCAGCTCTATAAGATGTTATGATGAAGACAATGTTGAAATAGTTATAATCTCAATACAAATTTTACACATTTTATATATTTTATATACCTTTTAAACATACATTAAAATATTAGACAATCATTAACATTATCCATATTAAAACACTCTTTCTCTATCTTATGCCAAATTTGGGTAAGTAATCGCATTCTTGTAATTTCAAACCTATAATTGTGATGCATATTTAGTAGTACTATATAGGGGTGCCTCTATTTACACACCAGATTACATCTCAAGATACACCACTACTCAAAGCACACCTTTAGTAATTTGATAAATAAGAAATTTACACAATACACACCACAATCTTCCATCTTTACCCTTACTACCCACCCACAATCTTCCATCTTTACCATTTCTCACTCACACACCCCATCCACTATCTTCAATCTTCCATTTCTTTAAAAAAATTTATTACATCTTTATCCTGCTAGTCAATTACATTTTTAACATTCACACAAATTTCTCAATCCATACAACCCACCCCCACCAGCCCTAACCCTAACCATAACTGCCGCCACCCGCTCGCTACCCGTCGCTGTCGCTGTCGTAGCCATTACTAGCTTTGGCCGCACCTCCTCTATCATTCCTAGCTCCGACGACCCACCCCCGTGCCATCCCCATCTCTCTCATTCCAACTTTAATCCTGAACCCTAACATCTCCTCACTGCCGCAATTGCTAAGCCAACGTTGGCCCTCCGAATTCTCTTTAGTCGACACCTCTTCTCTACAAATTCCCGTTATACTACTATTCCCTCTCCCATTGCAGCTCCTTTCTCCTCATATTTCCACTCATAGCCCCTTCTTCTTCTTCAAACCCTAGATCTGGAAACCCAAATCTCTCTCTCTCTCTCTCTCTCTCTCTCTTGCAACTACAGATCGAATGATGGAGTGGAGGAGCTGAGTCGCGCTGTAGAGGGGATCTAGATGATGGGTAGCGGCAGAGGGTGGCCAACGAGGCTAGAGAAGGGTGACGAGGGTGAGGGAGATACGAGTTGCAATGTCAGCAATGAAAGAAATGACAACATGAGTTGGTATCGTGGAAGAGGCATAAATGGATTGAGGATGGAAACAGAAAAAGAGATGGTGTCGATTGGAGAGTAACAGTAGCAGAAAGAGATAGGATGGTTGACGGCAACGATTGGCGGTGGCGGCGGCGGCGGGGTAGAGTTAAGGGTTAGGGTTAGGGTTAGGGTCATGGTTATGGTTATGGTTATGGTTAGGGAAGATGAGGATATTTTGGGAATATTTGAAAATTGATAGTGTGCATTGAGTGAAAAATAAAAAATCAAAATTAGGTGTGGTGTGCAATGAGTAATTGGTGTGTATTACATAAGGTGTGTATTATAGTCTTTTATCCTTTGTGGTCATTTTACATTAGATTAATATTGTAATAAAAAATAAACTAATTAAATATGTGCCTTGAGATAAAAGGTAGTGTGTAAATAAAGGCACCCACTCTATTTATTTATTAGCTTTAGAAATAGACTAACCTTTCCTTGTATGATGATTACTTATCAATCAAATTTCTCAACTATATTTTTCCTACTTACTTTGTTTTCAAGGTTTGATTTAATTGATGACAAAGTTGGGATGTCCTTGTTTCTTTCTATTTCTATTCATATATTGCTTTTTGTTTGGGTAAACATTGCCCACTTGGAAGCACATTATGGTGTGTAGTCATTTGACTCATTATGAATGTGTCAAAGCTCTATTTCTTTCACTACATAAATTAGGCGAAGAAAAGATCTAATAGTACATAAACAAATTACAGAATCAAATTACGATTGTGATTGGTTATTGTGTAATTAGAAAAATTATTAGGCAAATCTAAGCAATTTTAAGAAGGAACAAAGATATCTTTCACTAGTCATATTTTGATGTTTAGCACTGAAGATGGCACTGCATGTAAAAATTATTGGTAATGTTGTACATCACATCTCAATCGTTGATTAGTGTAAACCCTAGATAAGATCGACACCAATCAAAGGTTGGGATAGCGAGTGTGGCATGAAAATACACAACAACCAATAATTTCTCCATTATGAAATGGTGAGGTCCCAAATTTCAATGTACACATGAAACTAAGGAGGAAGCGGAGGAGGAGGAGATAACGATGATTAGATTATAATTGAGATGTAAATCAATGGATTATAATTGAGATGTGTTTTTTTTTTTAACCAATAATTGAGATGTGTTCGGCGAAGTGAAAATGGTACAAAAGTGATAAAATTTTCACTGGAATTTTGGAGTTGATTTGAAAACAATTTATTTTAATAAATTTTTAACTTTTTGGTTAAAATATCAATTGAAAAAATAGTATGTTTTGAATATTTTTGGACTTCTTACCCAAAAATGTATATATATAAAAAAAATAGAGAATAAAATAAATCAAATTTTTGGTATAATTCTTTAATTTTTTAATTTTTTGTAGTAACTTTTAACTTTTTAATTATTTTTTCCAAACCAATCCTTAATGTACCAAAAAAACACATAAAAGAGAGAAAAGGTGAGACCCAGAGAATAGTACATTTTGTCTGTGCATAAATTCCACGCACATGCTTGCCAAGTTGCAAAAATAATAAATAAAAAAAGAAAAAATCTCAAATCAGTGGAAGTTTTAAAAAATAAGTACAAATACATGATAAATTTTATAAATGTTAATAATTAAATATTTTTCATGAATATGTAATAATTTTATAAAATCAAACCAATCCTTAATGTACCAAAAAAACACATAAAAGAGAGAAAAGGTGAGACCCAGAGAATAGTACATTTTGTCTGTGCATAAATTCCACGCACATGCTTGCCAAGTTGCAAAAATAATAAATAAAAAAAGAAAAAATCTCAAATCAGTGGAAGTTCTAAAAAATAAGTACAAATACATGATAAATTTTATATATGTTAATAATTAAATATTTTTCATGAATATGTAATAATTTTATAAAATTATCAATGAATATTAATTTTTCCTTTAAAAAAAATTGTGCAATTAGGATTTTCTTTTTTTTTTAATATATTTTTTTTCAAGCTATTTTCTTCTCAAGGTATGTTGGGCAAAGCCCACTTTCCAGAAAAAGTATTCAGTGCCTGGCACCAACACAAAATCGTGAGGTTTGTTATCTTCACCCATCACAATTTTCATGGACTCGTCCAGCTTTTAAGGTTGTGTGTTTTTTTTTCTTAAACTATTTTAAAGTTGTATTTGGTTCAGAAATTTAATAAGAGATTTGGTAAGGAATTTGTGAAGAGGAAGAAAAAATAAATAAATGAAATATAATTACATTTTACATATCTTTTTATACATATTTTTTTTCTCTCTTTTTAAATTTCTAATTAAATTCATAAACCAAATACATCCTAAGGGCATTAGGCCAGAAGGAAGGGGCCCACTCACGAGGGCCTATGAGTCCCCTTACAGTGGGGCAGTAGGCCTAGTGTTGTCTTCACAAGGGCTCCCTATGCACAGTGCATTTCTTTATCCTTCTGAACTAAATAAAACCAATGATTGACTTGGCCCATCTCTTTAACTGGTAAGAAGAATCAACTCCCCACCCTAAACTCTGCTTAACTTCAACTGAGCAAATTCAAATTCAGCAAAGCTCAAAATTGATAATAAAAAATACAGGCTAAAATCACATCTCTATGCTTCTTAATAATCATTTTTTTCAGAAGTTGTAACCATTACTTAAAGTTCATTTTCAAAAGCAGCTCTCCCATATATACTTTGTCGTTATCCTTCTTCTACCTCATCAGTTGTAAGCATTATATAAGTTGTATCAAACATTTTGACATATTAAATAATAATAGTAAAATAACAACAGCGACAACGGCTGCAATCAACTCCATAAGTTGTAGTTTGCAAATTATATATAGATATGTTTAGGAGGCAAGCATATGTTGCTTTGTAAGGGTGAGGAGGAAACTAATTTCTGTAAGTGTTAATCTAACAATTAACAACTGACTTTCGCCGAGAAAAAATATATATATACAAATATGTTTATGTATAATTTCACGGTAACTGCTTACAAAAAATGAAAATAACTTTTTTTGAAAAAAAATAAAAAAAATAAAAAAAAAGGAAGCAAAAAGCAAAAGAAGTAGAGATGAGAATTTTCCACTCAACATTTTGTCAAACTTGGACAATAGAAAATATGTATGGCCAATAATTATGAGGAAAATAAGAGACTATTGACAAAATCTTGAGGAAAATAAGAGACAATTGACAAAAAAAATTTTGTAACACAATTTATCCATCTCGACATATCCATTTAAGCTGCATTCATTTTCTAAAGACATTTCTTTGTTGTACAAATTTTATCCTATACACCATAACAAGTTTTATAAGTCTTGCAAAACTTTCGACAACAATTATCTACCTTTACAATTATCCAACGTTTGACAACTTTTGCCTTTCAAATGCAATACAATTACACAAATACCCTCTCTTGTTTTACCTAAAGGTGACACAAACCCTATTCTTATTTCTCTTATCTTCTTGCTCTTACTCTCTTTCTTTGCTCCAATCACTAGCTTAAGCATCGGTGAGACTTTCTAGCCATAATCTGGCCAGGTAGTGCTAAGTGCTAACCATGTTCTTGAGAGTGTAGACTTGCAAGGTTCTTGGAAGGCTCCGAGAGATATTGAAGCCCCCATTCATTTTGTGCAGATTTCATAAGTTCATACCTAGGACTCATCCTGAGATTCCTGTGTTTCCTAGATAAACTTGAGAAATGAGAAAACCAAATCAAAATTTTCTTTTACCAAGAAGAAAGCCATGAAGTATTCAAGAGAACATATAGTCACATTTGAGTGAAAAACTACCAGTTTTACATATACAAATGTAGAATATGGCACAAATCACTTACAAACCACATTTCGAAAAACCAAGCCAAACCAATCAATCAAACATGAAATTCCACGATAAAGAAACAGTTTCGAGAGATCAGTGACATACCAACAATCCAGTATCGTCTCCTCATTCAGCTTCATCAATGCAAGGAAAAGTTGATAGGATTTTCTTTCAATAAGTTTGTCAGAAAGTTGTTTTTTTTTTCCATCTCCAAGATAGCACACCTTCGAGATCATTCGCAAGTCAAAACCAACAGTTTCTAACACAAAAATTTCTTATGCAGCTACTCTTGGAACTTTCATGCCAAATCCATGTTTTGCCTTCTGAACTCTGTTAAAAAATTTATAGTTAAATGATGATTGAAAAAAGGCATTAATTATGTTCAAAGAAAAGTATCAACATTTTCATTTTCTATAGCATCGAGATGCAGAATTTTCACATGTAAAATCTAGTCATAGAATGAGCTTATGTTAGGGAGATTTACAATTTTTTTTAGCCACCAAACATTTTAATGGCCTACAAATAGATTTTGTATTGCCAAGTTTTTTTTCCAGGCAATTAAGTACACTACTGCCCATCTGAAAAGAAAAAAAAAAAAAAAGTACACTACTGGCACTCCCTTACCAGGCATGATGTCTAAGTTCAAGCTTTACCATTATGTTATGCATACAGATTGTTTAGAAAAATAACCGATACATCAATTGTCCAACTTCCAGTCCATCATGGTTACAGATAATTCATGGACCTTAAAAGGACGGCAATCACTTGATTAATTGCTTGCATTCCATGAACCAAACCTTCTCATACCCTTCCTTTGCCATCCAAAACTGCTAAGATAAACTGAGAAGCCAGCTTTCAAATTCAAACCTAAAGCAGTGCTTCTTTTAGTCATAGTTTCACACTCACTTCAGCAGACCTGTAATCTATTCTAGTCCACCTCCTAATGTTCAATGCACTTCAATCCACATTTAACATCGTTCCTAGTATCTTACTCTATTTGCTAGTGACACCTAAAAAATTCCCAAGCCATGTCTTCCAAGTTAAGAAGCACGGACACGGACACGGACACGGACACACTAGCAAGGAAATTTTCAAAAAATATAGGACACGCCTCATAGGAGACACGTGAAAATATATAGTTATATAATTATTATATGTCATACATAAGGATAGACAATTATTATATGGCATGTATATGAATATTGAATTCAAAAATAATAACAAAGTTCAATGTAATACTAATTTAAAAGTCTAAAGGAGAAGAATATGTATAAATTTACATTTTTTTAATCATTAAATTCTAAGTTATTTTATTCAAACTTGTAATATGTTTCATGTACGTTTAAGCAATAGACACATGTTCCTCAAGTGTCTTAAGTGTGTCCAGTTTAGAAAATTTTAAAAAATAGTAGGACATGTGTCTGGTAAGCATTGAGAAGTGTCCGACGAGTGTCATGTTAGTATTTGACATATCACAACACCTCCTTAAAAATGTCAATGCTCCTTAGCTTCCAACAATTCTAGAGTTTTAAAGCTGTCCTGTAACCTCAAGTCACATGAATGGGTTACTAGCCATAATGGATAAGAAAAAATCTTTTTTTATTTTATTTTCCGTGCAATTGATAAAAACATTCCACTAATTAAAATAAACAAAACTTCAAAAAGTGAGGCTTACGTCGGGGCAAGTTTGCCAAGGCTATCCAACTCTTCGCCAGAGTCCTCGTCCAAGACTCGTCCAGATATCTCAATTATGTAGGACTTGTCTTTAGTAGTTGGGAGCCCTCGACTACTTAGCAGATTCAAATCTCTTGGATGAAGCTCTCTTCCATTCACAAAGACACCTGTATTTCCACCGGCACAATTCTCCGGCATGGGATAATTGAATTCCTCAATAAATGGCTGCAAGAAAAATGATAATTTCATTAATTTAGTTGGGAGTACAAGCAATCACCAAATATCGTTGGACTATTTTTGCATCAGAATTAGTTGATCTTACAAGAATTATGCCGAGACAAGGCCCACCCATCACACCCCAGAAACCAGCTCGGGAATCATACCTGATAAAGGCAATTATGAAAGGAAAAACCGTTAGTACATTCGGGAATGAGAAACAGATCAAACAGTTCTGTGGCAGCACGGTAGCAAGAAAGAGAAAATAATTGTAGAAAACAAATATAAAGGAAGAGTGGTGCTATTAATGCGCACCTTTCTTCTAAGAAACCCCGCTTCTTTCATATTTTTATTACAATTTTATCCTATTACAAAATTCCATTTTGGTCCCTATCCTTAACCTCCCAAAACCCTAACCCTCAACCACTACAACTCCGGCCAGTGCACTCCAGTGATTCTCAGCTCATTCCCGCCGCCATTCTCCACCGCCCACCACTCCCCAACCTCCCCCTGACCCTCATACACCACTGGCCACCCATCAGCCCATTCTCACCCACCACCACCATAGCCTAGCCCCATCTCCACTTGTGATTTCTCTCGATCAATCGATCGATCGCGATTGCTTCTCTCTCTTTCTCTCAATCAATCATAGATCGCAATCAAGATTTGCGACTTCTCTCTCTTTGTGGTTAGAGTTTCACATCGGGTGGGGGTTCAGCGGTGGCGTTATAGGGATGTGAAACAGTCGGCAATGGTTGCAAGAAGTGCTGCAAGAGTTGGGCTGCAAGAGTTAGGGGTGGCACCAAAGGTAGGCGATGGCTGAAGGGGCAGGAGAGGCCGATAATGGGGTTTTCGAAGGTGGAGGTGGCAAGGATTTCCGGAGAAGAGGGAGTGGTAGGTCTGTCGATGAAGTTGAGTAGTTTGTCGGAAGAGGGTGGGTTTCTGCCGGAGAAAGGGCTGGTGAAGGTTTGGGTTGCAAAGTAAGAGGTATATCTTGGGCATTATGGTGGGGATTCAAAATAAAAGAGGTGGGGAGTTATTTTAGTGGATGGAGGTTCAAAGAAGTGGGGGTTCAAAAGAAAAGAGTGGAGGCTATTAGCAGCACTCTAAAGGAAACATTCAAAATTTTATTTATGAAATTCATTTATAAGCCTGTTAATAGATGATCATATCTAAATTAGATGCAATTTTATGAATTGATTTAATTCAATAATCCAATAACAGCAACACAAAAAAAGAGCTCAACAGTTGTCACTTACCTTACTTCCCCTTAAACCAACTTTTTGTTAAAACAAAATGGTAAAAAGAATTTATGAATTGTTCCAAGTGGCCACTTCCACACACACACACACACACACACACCCTCTAATTAAGGTCTCTAAGATTGGAGATCTTGGTTCTAGTATCAATGTTTGTTTATAACTGACTGGATCTGTGAACACCAAAATTAAGCCTATTAACTGAATCTAACGTATTTGGATGGATATCAAATACAATAGAAACCATGATTTTGAATAACAGTATCGGGATACTTATCAATGCCAGAGATATAATCATATATTGACCGATAATATCAATATCAAAAGATAGGTTTAAAATTGGTATCAAAGGTCCAAAATCACGGTATGTATTGGTCAATATTCAAAACCCTTGTAGAAACCTCCAGCATTAAATTCACCAACACAATTATCATAATGAGGGGCATGTTTTTTATAACTAAATGTAAAGTTACACATTATTCTAATATGGAAGTGTGGAACCGATTACATTATATGGAAAGAACCAGAATTGATCTTCAAGAACTTGTAATAGCATAGATGCAACCCTTACCTCTCTGGCATTGGCATGCATGAATTTTTCTCACCCATATAGCACCACATAGCATAGATGAATATAGACAAAATCTAAACCACACGTATTCAGAAACAAAATTACTGGATATGGTGCAAGAGAGTACATGCACTTACCAGTATTGTCCGGGATGGACTGGTCCAGATAGCTTTTCAGCCTTTTTTAGTATGCGATCCGGTATAGGATGCCCATTAATTGTGACGTTAGTTGAGCTTTCCTCAATGGTTTGATTGGATCTTGAAAGGTCTTTGAAGCTTTTCTTCATAATACCTACAAAGAACGACTGACCCCTTTTGTTGAGTGCCGGTTGAATTTCATCTCTGCTCGCGTCCCCTGATTCTTGGGATGTCCCGGTATTTGAGAACTCATTGAATGACACCTCCATTTCAGTTGCCAAAGATGCATCTTTCAGAGAATTTTGCCGTGACGTATCCTTCTTTGGCTCCCCCTTTTCCTGCTCTGAACGTCCACTCTGATTTCCATTTCCTATTCGGTTCACTTTACGGTATATATTAGAGTAATCAAAATGATCTTGAAGGGGTGAACCAGCAGGTGGTGGAGATAGATTTGCTTTTGCTGGCAGCTCAGCAGATTTGGACTCCTCTCCTTGGGCATTCAAACCTTCGGGGCTATCCTCAACCTCAGGAGAATATGGAGATGACGAATGATGGCTTCTCATCTCTTCAGACTTGCTTGATCGGAAACCCTGGCCCGTTGATGACGAAATCACTTCTCTATCCAATGACTGAAAATCATAACCCGAATTATCATAATCTTCAGAAGAAAAATTCATGCTAGGCTGATTTTCGTGCACGTGAGAATGCAAAGTACCACCACTCACTGTCACATTAGGGCTATCATCAACCATCTGGGGTATTTTCTTTGTCTCGGAATGAACAGAAACAAGTTTCTTGTTGACAACTGCAAAAAGAATGACCGTAGAGCACGAACCACATCGCACTTTCTTTTGATTTTTCTCTGTAAGCAAAATTTTCTTAGGCAGTTGCAGCAATTCAAAACAATTGCAACACGTAACAAATGGAGAACCACCAGCTACAGGGCGACAACGCCTTCCACCAGTGGCTAGTACCACCCTCGGAGGAGGAGGAGGAGGGCGACGAACAAAACTACCCATTTCAGAGTTAAGGTCACTAGGCCATCTTGTGTGGGATTGAGGATTAGGGGGATTGGCAATTTTGGGATTATAATCCCGTGGACCAAATGCACTTGGGTTTTCATGATGGTAGAACATGGGATTTTTTGGGACATCAGAAAACATTTTGTTGTGGAAAGCAGTGGGTGGGACTGGACCCAGAACTTGTGGATGTTTGCTGTAGCAATGAAAGCAAGAGCATGAAGGATGGTGATGGTTCATATTTGGCGGGTACGATTCAAATGGATCCATATCACTATCTAGATAGTTTCCAGAAAAATAAGGATGAGGTGGCGGTTGTTGGAGAGCACCGAGCCCTTGGTGTGGAGCTCTTCTAAAAATTTGAGACCTTAAAGGATTCCCAAATCTTTGAACTTGATTTGAAGTATGCATTGAAGGATAAAAACTATGCCTATTCATATAAGGAGGCGGCTCAGGATAATGGCTAGCATAAGGTGGTCTTCCACTGTATGTGTCAACCATGGAATATTGGCTCGGATCCCTATTTGGTCCCCATGAGCCATAAGGTGCTTCATGGTGAACCGACCTCCAATCAAGAGGAACCTTTTCTTCAGCTTTGTCCTTAACATCACAAGACCGGCTAAGTTGATCTTTTAACTCCTCCAACTTCCTCAAAAGCTCGGCTCTGTCTTGTTCAAGATACTCAACCTTAGTTAACTCATCCAGATTGTTCTGCTTATTCACCGGTTCTCCATAACCGTAACTGGACCTTGCATGAAAATTCAAAGGACCATCTTCCGAATACTTTGAAGTCGAGTATCTAAGACCTTGAATATCCCTTCTAGGGTTCCTCCAAAACCCATCAAGCTCGCCTCCCTCCCCGCTCCTCCATCCAGAAAAACTCCCTGATCTTTGTGACCCATTTGCAATCCCATTTGGGGGTTTCAATTCATCGAATTCATTTACCATTTCTGCATGATCAGATTCATTTAAATTCTCATTTATTTGAAGATCATTATCAACAACAACCCAATTATCAGCATTGATGTATGAACCATTACTTTGGTTGTCAGCTATATTGCTCAAAACTTCCCTATTATCAGCTCTTCTAGAAGAACTGCTACCAGATTTAACATCATTCTCAAACCCATCACCCAACTTCATTCCTTTCCCGGAAAATTTGAAATTGTCTGATTTCTCGGGAAAATTTTCAGAAACACTTTGATGAACCCTTTCTTCATCGGACTTCTGCGACGAAGTATCCTCCTCAAAAATTCTATTTTTCGCTGAAAATTACAATTAAAAAAAAATACATATAAGATAAGACGAGAAGTACTAAAGAAAGAAAATCCGTGTTTGGTTACCGACAAAACAAAGGAAAAGAAAAGAAATTACAAAGTTGAATCTTCGAACATTTCATCATCGACAACCCAATAAGCAAGTCAACATAACAAAAAAACGAAGTCAAACATAAAACACAAGAAACAAAGCATGATATGTATGTGGGTATTGTTATAATTTCTACTGTCTATACCTTTCCAGAGTTTTCTCATGAACCAAACGGAAAATAAGAGAGAGAAAATGAATTGTAATACCTCGAAGAACAGCACCGCAACCACCGCACTGATAGACAGAGTAATCCGTGAGCTCTGGAAGAACATTTTCGCATCTAGGGCAAACAACCAATCGAACTGTTGGTTGTTCAGACATTGTTAGTGGCTAAGAAGCTCTGAACAAGTCCAAATACTAGAGAAATTTCATATCACAATACAATACAACACACATCAATCATAATATAAATACATGTGTGTGCAAGAAATTGAAATGGAAAGAGGGGTTTTGTGGGAGTGAAATTATCTGAAGGAATGGAAGAGAATGGTGAAGAAAATCCACCAAGAAATCTATGGGTGAAGCTTGACACAGAGAGCTCGTGAAGAAGAGACAGAGAAGACTCTCTGATGTGGGATTTGTTGGGTTAGAGAGAGAGAGTTCCTAGAAAATCTGAAGTTTCTGAAGCACACAAAATCTTTTCCCCGTTGCAGACGAAGAAAAGCAAAAGAGAACAGAAAGAAAGGAAAAGAGAGAGAAGGGAACTGGTTTCTTTTTGCCTTTTGCCTTTTAAGAGAGAGGGGAGAGAGAATATAATCACCGAAAATAGAATCTTAACATTGCTCTTAAATAAAAACATTTTCTTGTATTTGAATAAAACAATTTTACTTGTCAGGTTAATTTATTGAGAAAAAATGGGTGTGCACCATATTTATTTTATAATTAAAAATATATATACATATATATAATTCTATATTTTTTATGTTATAATTAAAAAAAAAATCTTAACTAAATATTATATGAGACCTAACTAAGACTTATTTTGAAAAATTGATTAAAAAATTATTTTTTAAACTTTTTTTACTCTTTCTAAAAAAATGTGTATTAGGTTTTATTCTTGACAATCTCGTTTGACAAAACTTCCTTCAGTTGTATTTGCTTTCGCACCTTTTATTTCAGTAAGACTATGAGTATTTAGATACAAATCCAACCCGAATCGTACCTTTGTCAATTTCTATGGATCAAAACCAAGGTTGTAACAGGATCTAGTTTTCCAGATTTTCTAATTTTGGTCGTCCCGCTCGAGCGGGACAAGTGACGCTCGAGCGAGGATTGCAAGCTCACAGCATCTCTACTTCGCCTGAAAAAGTACTGGATGGTGTGATTCGACGCTCAAGCGTGGAAACTTTCGCTCGAGCGCGAAGCCTATATGAGCGTGAAGCCTATATGAATCACACAATTTTGAAGCCTCCGCTCGAGCGGACCGCGCGAACACAGATTCTTGGATTTCTATAAAGAATTGGTTTTCTTTAAATCCAGGATTACTTTGGATTTCTATAAGGAATTGGTTTTCTTCCAAAACTAGGATTACTTTGGTTTTCTATAAGTAGTTGGGTTTCTCCCAAAACTTGGACAACTCCTCCAGATCTTCTTTTTAGATTCTAAGGTTTATATCTGAGGATATTTTGCTAGTTTTCTTTGATATTTTGATTGAGTATTCAACTCATGGTTTAAAGAGTATACATCAAAGGATTATTTGTTTGTTCTATACAAAAGAGAGATTTATTCTTCGGTGGATTCTGAAGAATTCGAGCCTGAAGTTTTGGTGGATTCCGGAGTGGCTCATCGTCAAGACAATTCCGAGGTGAAGACGGGGTTGGAAGAGGCACATAGAGGTTGGTTCAATTCGGACGTGGATTCGCTAGGTAATTGAGAGTATACCTGTGTAATTCCTTTATATCTTCTTAGTGGATTGTTTTGTGACTGTTGCCCGTGACTTTTTTTATCACAATTGGAGGTGTCCAATTGTGATTTTTCCACGTAAAATCGTTGTGTCATTTTGTCTTGATTGTTTGATTGGGATTGTTATATTCTGCTTAAAATTGATACATAATCACAAATCAACATCTAAGGGATTTCTAGATTTATCAATTGGAATCAGAGCAGGTCGTTCTATTTTTTAAAAAAAATATATATCTTTTAGAACGAGATCTTATTTGATTTGTGATAATGGATTCAATTCGTGAGGGAAATTCTATGGTTCGACCACCCCTACTTGATGGATCCAATTATTCTTTTTTGGAAAGCTCGGATGAGATCGTTTTTGAAATCTATAGATGAAAAAGTTTGGCAATCTGTCATGAATTGGTGGACCGAACCAACAATTACCATTGATGGAGTAACTTTCCCCAAACCAATTGAAAAGTGGGACACAATTGATTACCAAAATAGTAGCTGGAATAGTAAAGCTATCAATTCTCTCTTTTGCGCTGTCACACCTGAAGAGTTTAGTCGAATTTACAATTATGAAGTCGCAAAAGAGGCTTGGGATATCTTACAAACTATTCATGAGGGTACTCCTTATGTTAAATGCTCAAAACTTCAAAGGCTCGCGTCTAGTTTCGAAAACCTTTCAATGAAAGATAGTGAGACCTTTGATGAATTTTATGCGAAGTTGAGTGACATTGTAAATTCCAGCTTCAATTTAGGTGAAAAAATACCAGAATCCAAAATTGTGGGAAAAATTTTGAGATCATTGCCCGATCGGTTACAACCAAAAGTTACGGCTATTGAGGAGGCTCAAGATGTTGACAACCTCAAGCTGGACCAGTTGGTTGGAAATCTCCAAACTTATGAGGCACATAGGAATTTCAAAAAGAAACAAAAAGATATTACTTTTAGTAGTGCTCATAGAGTTTGAGAGGATTCAGATGAAGATTGTGAGATAGATTCCAAGATTACGGCTGCTTTTGTTAAACAATTTAAAAAATCCTTTTTGAAAAAGAATCCTAATCTTTTAGAATCTACTCATACTCATAAATCTAAAGGCAAAGATAAACTAAAACTTAATTCTATAGCCAAGAAGGAGAAAGGAAAGATACAAGGGAACTCTGAAAGACTCCAATGCTTTGAATGCCAAGAATTTGGCCACTTTGCTTAAGAATGCCCCACTCGGTTGAGGAAGAAGAATGCCCTTGCTATCACTTGGGATGATGAATCAGAATCTGATGAAGATGAAAGTGACAATGAAGATCAATGTGAAAAGGGACATAAACAATTCCTTACTTTCATGGTGGCTTCTGAAACTGAAGGACGAACAGAGTATCCGAAGAGCCCGATTGAGAATACCACTGATGATGAAGAGCTTGAGCAAGCTTATAAAAAGTTGTATAAAGAATCTCTTAAGTTATCCAAATTGAATGATAAACTCACTATGAAACTCACAGCATGTGAAAGTGAGAATGTCAAACTAAATGAGGAGATTTTCGAGGCTATGATTGATGCCATCAAGATAGCTAATGATCGACAAGCTCTTTGTGCAAAACTCTTGACTTGTGAGACAGAGAGGAATGAGCTACAACAAATCTATGCAACATATGAAGAAAAAATTAAAACTCTCGAGATGTCTCAAGTTGCTTTGGAAGAACTAATGATCAAGAAAGAGGAAGAACTCAAGTTTGCTATGGCTACCATTGGTCTTTGGAACAAATGATCAAAGACTTTGGACAATATCATTGGGTCTCGACAAATTTGTTATGACAATAATGACATTGGGTTTGGTGGTAAGAAAGAGCAAAAACAGAGTGCTTCCACATATCATGATACAAGAACTCAAGGAAAGGGAGAACAAAAATTTCAACATAAGGATGGACTTCTCAAACTTCCTAGAGTTGGTAAGGTAAAAGAAAAGAAGGTACACCCTGTTTTTATGTATGGTCATATTCGCCCTTATTGTTATAAGTTGCATGGGAGAGTGTATTTGCCTAGACCTAAAAATTGGAAGTTGGAAGCCAAGTCGAGACGGGTTCCTATTGTAAGGGAAAAAAACCACAACGTTAAGACACTACCCAAGAACCGCAATTCTCACAATTTTATTCGTACTAAAGCGATTTGGGTGAGAAAACTTAACTTGTGTTAATTTGTTTATTCTTTTTAGTTTTTGGGTTTCTGTTGCTTTTTTTTTTTTTGTCATTAAATGTGTGCTTGTTCATTTTTTTTGTCTTGCTTTATTTTTTGGAAAAAAAAAATCTCAAAAAGATTTTCTTAGTATGGTTTTGCAAGCTTGAAATTTTTGAGTGGTCCTTGGTGCATATTGGAATTGATGAGAATATCCATTACATGTTAATATATGTGTGCTTTTTGCGGTCATTACTCGTTTTAGAGTGTATGTTTTTTGATTAGTATGTCTTATTCTGTACACACTCTTGGATTAGCAAATTTTGGAGTCTTCCGCCTTAGTGATATTTTTTCTATGGACTTCTGTCATTGATCTTTTGTGTTTCTAGAGGAATTGACCTATACTAGCATATATGGGTGATGTTGAGTCTCTTAACCATCTATCATCTTTTTGCATCTGCATGGCTTTCCCCTCTATTCTTTGTAGTCCAGCCATGAGGAAAAGGCTACCTCAGAGTCACTAATCAGGCCATCCTTATTATATCCATGCTCCTCTAGTTCGGTTTCCATACTCTTGAGTGTGTCAGCCGCCAACGACTGTGCAAAAGAAAAAGAAAAAAAAAAGAAAAGGAAAGAAAAGAAGAAAAAATATGCAAAAGAAAGAAAAAAATGTGCACAAGAAAGAAAAGAAAAAAAAAATGTGCAAAAGAAAGAAAAGAAAAAAATTTGTGAAAAAAAAAAAAGATTCATTGATTGAGGGGGAGCCTCCGCCTTTACTCACCAAATACCCCTTGATGCCTAATGGTTTGAACTAACCAGGCCATCCTTATTATATCCATGCTCCTCTAGTTCGGTTTCCATACTCTTGAGTGTGTCAGCCGCCAATGATTGTGCAAAAGAAAAAGAAAAAGAAAAAGAAAAGGAAAGAAAAGAAGAAAAATATGCAAAAGAAAGAAAAAAATGTGCACAAGAAAGAAAAGAAAAAAAAAATGTGCAAAAGAAAGAAAAGAAAAAAATTTGTGAAAAAAAAAAAAGATTCATTGATTGAGGGGAGCCTCTACCTTTACTCACCAAATACCCCTTGATTCCTAGTGGTTTGATTTTACTTTGTCGTGCTTAGATTCTCTTGTCGAAGGTCAGCTTTCATATCACTACTAGGATTGAATCTAGTGTTTGTCGAACTTCAAGAGTCATATACACACTTTTCTTATGGGGTCTATGCTTTTCACATAATGTATCACTTTCTTTCATGAAGAATATTCTACAGACTGTGCACATTGTGTTTACTAGTAATTGTGCTTCTTGGATAATCTTGTGTGTTTTAAGGTATAAATCTGAGATTTCTTGCTTACTCCACCATATTATTTTTGTCGTTTTCTTCTTGTTCACTGTTTTCAGTGTTTGTGGTTGCTTTTAGTCAGGGGGAGTTTGGTTCTTCTTGATTTGGGTTGGTAAGGGAGTTTGGTTTTTCATTGCAAGAGTTTGTTAGCATGAACACTTTGATTTGTTTGGTAAGGGAGATTGGCTATATGTTTTTGCATGTTGCTATGCACTGTTTGCTAATTATTTCTGTAGAGACCCTAAATTTTTTTATTACACTTGAAAACCCTAAGCCTTAGGTTAATAGCATTTTAACCCTAGTTCTGTAAAAATCTGTGTAAGGGCCCAAGTAAAGAATAATTTCTCCGTGTGTTACCATAATTAAATCATAGAACACCACTTTATGTTTGGAACTATCCTAAAACTTGGTTTTATTTATCTACCTCATAATTTCTAAATTAATTCACACATTTATTCTTATTTCTAATTTTTTTTATTATTGTTCTTTCATTAATTATTTATTTGAATAGAATATTATTGTGTACTTGAATATATATATAATATTGGTGGAAGAGTGGGTTGATAACAACAAAGAAGTAAATAAAATAAATAAATAAATATCTAGATATTTAGTCCCTTAGCCATTAAGCTACCTATATTATATAAATTGAGAGTTGGTCCCAATCCACACCCACGTTTTTCATCAGCTCAAGGAGAGGGTGAGAGGGGGAGAGTTTGCTCAAGGGAAGTCAAGGGGAGTAGAGAAGTGAGAAGAAAAAAAGAAAAGAGACTTCTTGAAGGTAAAAATACACCTCTCCCTTGTCTTCTCAATTTTTTTTTCTTTCTTTACCCATCTCATCCTATTGTCCAGATGCTCCCTTGGGTTATGTATTAATGGTAAATTGAGTTTTTGGTGTGTATGCATGTGTGGGTGTGAATTGGTGACATTGTCTTACAATTTTATTCAAAATATGCACTGCTGCAATTTCTAATATTTAAAAGAAATATCAAACCTGTCTATTTCTCAAATCTAAATTTATTGTAAGATAATTGGTGTGTTTAGAGCTTGTGACAATTTTATTAGCCCCTAATTGTGTGTTTTTAGGGCTTGGATAATTTGTTGAAAAATCTGGTCCTAAATCTCTGAAAAACAGTCCACTTTTAGTAATTTTATAAAATTCTAGAAAAATCATCTCGTGTTGGTTCTTTTGTCAAAATTTAGAAATCTGAGTCCTCTTTCCAACAGATTTTATTTGAGTGAAAACCATCGGGTAGATTGAGAGAAACGCTAGTTTTCCCAATAGGTGACAAATCTAGACAGGTTTTTGAATATAGCTTGTGGATGAATTTCTGGAGGTGCTATGCACATTCTGTGAATTGGAATTGAAACTAGACAGGTTAATTATTATTTTTGTGCAATTTCAGCCTGTAATTTGACTTAGAAGTATGTTTACCAAAGCGTTCTTGTTAGCCCTGCAGAATCGACCGGTGCTGGAAATTGTGTTCTACTATGTGATTTGTCTCTAAGTGTTTCAGGCCTTTTTAATGTTATTTCTTGCTTAACTATACTTCTGTACTTATGTATGATGATCATGGACTATATTTCCTCTAGTATGTTTTTCCCATACTCATTTAATTGACCAAATTACCGAATGTGACTAACTCACCTAGCAAAAGATCTAATAAACGGGAAATGATAAGGGGTTGGCAATGGGTGACGTTTATCTTAGTGTTTTAGAACAATTTTATACATATGCATGACATGAATTATGATGGGGTTAATACCAAATGAGTTAAGTCTTGCATAAGCAGTTTAAGCAAGCACCGGGGTTGACCTGGATGTATTCAGACTCTATGCGGCGGTTTCAGGGTGTAAGCGAGCCCTATGGTATGGTATGTGTAGGGTGTAAGCGAGCCCTCTTGTTTGGTCATCCCTTTTGAGGTCCATCAATGTCACTGACCGGTAAATAATTGGAAGGTGGGTATAGGCAGTAAGGTCTGCAAAGTAGTAAAAGGGAGAGTTCCGAATAGTCTAGTGTTCAATCCTTGTGGTTGGGTAAAAGGATCTCTTTGGGAGATTCTAGATGTCTAGTCTAACTACTAATTCATAGAACCTTATTGTAATGTTTTATGTTATGTTACCCGATTTGTTCTGTGTATGGTTGATTGGTTGATAAAAAGTATGAGGGTGTGTGTGTTTTTACTGGGTATTCGAAACTCATGGCGTGTCATATCAGATGAGGAAACGGTTTACGATGGTGAAGGTTATCCCGAAGGCAGTCAAGATAAAGTGTTGGAGCCGTAGTTCACTTGAAGATTTAGACTAGTAATTTTTTTTTTACTTTGTTTTGACAGTATTTTGTAATCCTATAGTGGAACACAAATGAATTATCTGTGCTATTAACTCTGCTTATATGTGTATATTAAAATATTTTGATTATTTATCCTGTTTGAGTTGTATTTTGTACTCTTTTTTTTTTTTACGGTCTTGAATTTTGGAAGGTGACATAGTTGACCAACGGTGGGTCAAATTAAAAAAAAAATGTAGATAAGATTCAATATTTAAAATAACAAGCTAGCCACTGTAAGGTAAGAACAATATGATTTACATTAATTAAAAAATAATTTGACTTTATTAATGGCCCTGGATTGATAGAAACACAAAATATTTGTACATGATCCTTTACATATAAGTGTAGGAGAAAAGTTAAGAATCATGAAAAAAATTTCATAAAAATGATCATGAAAGATTTATGATTCTTGAATTACTTTGAGTAGTGTGTAGTGTTTTATTCTAAGTATAATCTAAAGGTCACAAAATTTTCATGATTATTTTCATAAAAGGTTTTTCATGATACCAATAAGTGTAAATACACAAATCATGTTGAGATTTCAAGTTAGTAATGCTATGAATACAAGAAGGAAAAAATTAATCGAAATGTTCATAAAATACATTTGTTTTTTTATAAATTTTTTTGAGTAACATGACTATATTTCAGACAGATGGTTCTCGTTTGGAAAAAGGTTTTTTTAGTAACTTTTTGGCTTTTTTGGCTAAAATGTGATGTAAAAAAAACTAGTATGTTTGGGATGACTTCTTGGCTTTTTATGAAAATATGTGCAAAAGATAGAGAGAAAATGGAATCTTTGACTTTTTGGTATAGGTTGTTGGCTTTTTGATTTTTTTAATAACTTTTTAGCTTTTTGGCTAAACCGACCGCTTCCCAAACGAGGCCTGAAACCCTTAGTAAAAACATCCGCCAGTTGATCTTCAGACTTAACAAAAGGCATACAAACCACACCCTTATTCAACTTCTCCTTAATGAAATGTCTATTAATCTCAATATGCTTAGTCCGGCCATGTTGAACAGGATTGTGTGCAATACTAATAGTAGCCTTGTTGTCGCAATCCAAAGTCATGGGATCATTGCAATCAAGCCCTATATCACTTAGCAAAGATTGAAGCCACATTAGTTCAAAGATTGAAGCCACATTAGTTCACATGTTCCATGTGCTATAGCCCTGTATTCTGCCTTAGCACTAGATTTGGACAAGTATGAGATAGATATATCAGTCTTCTTACAAGTCTTTGGTACCTTTCCTTCTCCACAAGCTCACTAACCTCACTACAAAGACGATGATTAGTCTCAATTGGTGACTCAGCTGGTCTGCAGCCCAACATGCCTGTTTCCTCAAGAAGATTTAGAATGTACTTCCTTTAAGAAATAAAGATGCCTTTATCAGATCTAGCAACTTCAATCCCAAGAAAGTATCTCAATG